>OX439393.1:171935-235818 GCA_949319315.1 Zelleria hepariella | reverse complement strand
CGAGGGGCGTGACTTTTATGAAATAAGAAAGAAGAAACAAGAGTCAATCCTACTTATATTATAAATGCGAAAGTTTGTGAGTGAGTGAGTGAGTGAGTGTGTTTGTTACCTTATAACGCTGAATCCGCTGGACGGATTTGGATGAAATTTGGAATGTAGATAGCTGAGACATCAGAATAACATATAGGCTACATATTATCACGCTTTGGTGCTTAGGAGCAAAATAAACACACAAAGATTATCATATAGTGGCTATTTGTATAAAAGTGAACGACACAACCATTTACCAAAGACCCTCTGTCATCACGTAGCGTTGAGCTATTTACTTTCGTAAATGCATCGAAAACTGAACAACGGTGAATTTTAATGCACCAAACAGGCCCAAATGTGCCGCAAAACTCAAACGATGAACAACAGTGAAGAAGTTGTTTTTAATTATCGCTGTCATCCGTTACTGTCACAAAAATGGTATATCAACAAAGCAATAAAGGAAAAATCTACAAGTTTAATTACTCAAAACAGGCAAAAAACATAAGTTCAGTGATAGCTACTTACAATCTGAAAGAGCCAATAAATCCTTACTTTAAAAACTCTGCATCCAGCAGTTTTATCAAAGCTCTTTACAAAGTTGCGGTTGCATCCTGAGATCTTTTGGCCAGACGAGATAAGACGTCCGTTGAGTGCATTGCTGATTGCTGGTTATTCAGGGAAGAATAGGATGCACCAGACCTCGATGAAAAATAAAGATACTATGTTCTGACCAAAAAATCTGCTGTGAGTACTGTGCAAGTGTAGAGTCCCGAGCGACCATAGGCGCATAACATCAGCCATTGATGTTGTAACATTAGTACCATGATCGCTTTATTTCCATTAAGTAAGTACCTAGGACTGGACACTGGACAGGTGCACTTTTACATAATATCATAGTCGCCTATTGATTGTTGACAACTCTCATAAGCTTTCCACATACTTCAGACTGACGAGAAGATTGGAGCATGTGAAAATCCCTGAACCGCCTGCGTGGTGGTGTTGCCCGCATGAAAGATATGTGAGAAATTGAGCCAGAAGAGGTGTTTTGTGCCAATCTTAAACCATACCGACAACTTCGCGTCGTCATACCTGTCCTGATGCTCCACAGTGCAGCTTATCGGATTTCCTGGAGGTGACCCCAGCGCGACGTGTGTGTGTGACACTTTCAACACGAAAGAAGAATAAGACCGTCGATTCAAAACGGTTGTTTCAGACTATGGTATCGTAGATGCTAAGACGGTGCGTTGGGTGTTTCAGAAGAGCAGCCCATAGAAAAAAACACTATTCAATGTGATAGAAATAATATGGTTAAGTATCTCCTGATATTATCTCATATTTTCTGGTGTCAGAACCCAATTATTATGATCGTTCTCTTTGAAATGGTATGATGCAAAATAAAAAATAAAATAAAATTTCTTAAAGTTTTTCTCTGTTAAGTAACTTTGTGCCTATAATTCAAGTAGGCGACACAAGTAACTAGCTCTGTTGGAGATCTTTTACAGTTTTAGTGAACTCCAGATAGATGTTGAGACCTGTGACGTACTGCAGCAAATGCTGATAAATATTCATTCAGCAAACAGCGCAAGCAAATGAGATGTACTTGGGTATCAAAATACGCATTAGGGCTCTCTAACATCGGTAGAGGCAGTGTCCACAATGACCACAAAGGCCACAAAGGCACGAAGACTTGGGGCGTGACCAACTGAACAGAGACAACTCAGACTGTAAGTTTGCAATAAGGAGTAGCAGATTAGCGGACTCAAAATAATAGAATAGGGCTAAAAAGAAAAGATAATCTTCGAGTGTTTCTTGAAATGTAGGTAACCCGCGTTAAATCGTTAGGCCCGGTTTCTGAGTTGAGAATTTTACGAAGCACATACCTACTTACGTATCGCTCTGTCACGCTCTTTTGAGAGAAATCTGCAGAGACAGGACGATACTTACCCATTTGCTTAGCCAAATTCTCAACTCAGAAACCGGGCCTTAGACGCCTATAACAGTAGGTATCTGCATCTTTGCTCCGTTCAGTTTGGAAGCAGATAACAACGCGTGGTCCACGGGAGCGAAATCTCGGGCCAACGCTTTGATAGTGCAGGGGGTGTGTTTTAAGTACATCATACCTAATAGGTGGTAAAAAATATGCTAGGTACAATTTGCAAAATCACCACGTTTATCCTTTTTCTTTTAGCCACGTGAATGAAGTCGTGGGCACTAGCTATCAACACTAATATTATAAAGAGGAAAAGTTTGTAAGTATGTACGTATGTAGGGGGTAATCTATAAAACTACTCATCCGATTATAAAAATTCCTTCAATAATGAGAAGCTACGTTATTGCTGAGTGCTTTATGCTATGTTTTATTGTGATAACGGGAAAAAAAACTAAGTGTGCGCGGACGAAGTCGCGGGCAAAAGCTAGTTACTTCTATATGCAAAAAAGAGGACGCAACAATGCTTTCGAACACTTTTTTGTTTTTTCTAAAGCACTAACCCGTCCTGTCCCGAGTGAATTTTTTCAACTTATTATAAATGTTTAAAATGCTTTCGAAAGTAGACGACGGAAGCGCCGAACGAAATAAAATTTTTAAAAATATATCTTCAGTCAGGGTTTTCAATTACTTCATACGCATTGGTATAGAAAAAAGGTCTAAACCCAACAGTGGGCAGAGGTGGGCCGATGATGATGATGATAATGATGATGAATACCAATATTATTATTTTGAATTCAAAGTTACATTAAAATTATTTAGGATATTATTAGAATAACAGAAAAAATATGAGAACGTAGAAGTGTTTTCGGAATTTAAATCTATCGAGGAAATATTCAATCGCGTTTTTCTTTAATCAATGTTAAATCATCAAGAAGCCAAATTAAAAAAAACATTAGGGACGCAATAAAAAATACCCTGCATGGATTCTGAAAATACCCCAATTTATTTTCGTAGCGTCTTAAAATAATATGATAATATTATGTATCTTCAATCAGAACCAGCCGACTCTTCTGTTTATTACCAGCTGTAACTACTCACTACACGCCACTACACACGAACACATGTAGAGGGTGGATCGCATACACGCCCGTACATACATACATAATACCTGTAGTGTGTAGTAAGTAATCACATAAGCCGGCGTTTGTCGGTGAAAGAGTTCTACTCGACTATCGCACGTCCGCTCTCTGACAGGAACATAACATTTGTTATTCATAACAAGCTAATGGCTCAGTGCTTGCTACACATACTTAGCAGTCTAACTAATAGCGTGGTTAAATGGAAAAATGGAAACATGTAGACTGGTGGAGCTCTATTTATAATCGCGGCTTAACTAACTCTGAAGTTAACGTTCCAAACAATAATACTTTAACCCTCGATGCCAAATGAGGGTTGTTACACGTTTGACCACTATCATTTATGTGTGTGTGTCTGTCTGTGGCACTGTAGTTCTTAAACGGATGAACCGATTTAGTTGCGTTTTTTTTTAAATATGATAGCAGGTTTTTCTAGCAAGTGTTCTTAGAAAAGTTTTATCAAAATCGGTTCAGCCGTATATGAGATATGCTAATAGAAACTAAAATGTCGGGGGCATTTTAAATTTTAATTCGGAACCCAAAGTTTTTTGTTCGAAAGTCCGTTATTGGCTTAATCTTATCTTTAGACAATGTTGAGAAACTAATTTCAATATTTTTTTATTTTGGTTCAGTAGTTTGGATTTTACAACGTTTCAAAGATACGGTTTTATGACGTCACGCGACGGTCTACATACTGTTGGCGGTCATAGGAATAAAACATTTAGCGCATAAAAACAAAACTACTGGACCAAAATAAAAAATATTTAAATTAGTTTCTCAATATTTGTAAGGACTTTCGAACAAAAAACTTTGGGTTCCAAATTCAGTAGCTATACACGATTAGTTGTAGCAGTGCTACGTCGTAGAGGGCTCTACGGCCGTGCTACGCCGTAGCCGGGCGCACAAAGGGGCGGTCGGTGTCGCGGTCGTGTGACGTCACGAGGACCGGTCGGGACATGTCCTTTGATGTCCGAAATAGCCAGCCGGGCGCGACTACGACAAGGAAACACGCTGCCTGCGCGTGGCAGCTCCGGGCAGGGGGCATGCGGGCGCTGGAAATGAGGTGCAGCAGGAAACGGGACCACCAGAGACGAAAATTTAATGTAAAGCCAAAAATTTGAGCTTGAAGGGGGTGAATCTTTGGTTTTTATCATATCGCACATTTTTTTATTTACTTACAGTCTTAGGATATAATGATATAACTTAGACGAGTAATACTCGTATGGTGATTGTGAATAGAATAATTAATTTGTGGAAGATATTATCCAAAATTGTTACCATTTTTCTTACCATTTAGAAACCTCTTAAGAAAAGTGGTAATCATACACCAAATATAATAATATGTGGCCAAGCCATAAGTGCAGTATTGCATAGGCTGGCAGCTGGCAGGTATTGCTGTTAATATTACCGGCCATTTGTGTTGCAGCCACATATTGCCGAAAAATATTGCATGTTTGGAAGTCCCTTTACTTAATTTTGAAATATTTGAAACAAAAGTAAAATTGTAAGATTTTTAAATTACTGGTTTTGGTTCAGTCATATAAAAAGATTGAAACGCTTTGTTTTTCAAAGCAAATTAACCTGCGACAAGTTACAATGGTAGACGTAGGTAGGTTATAATTTAGAAAATTAATAAAATGTGCTTTGTGTAAGTGAGAGTAAAACTTTTAACTTTATTCACGTTTACACAAAGCAGTGATTCACAAATGATTGTTTTCGCAATAAGTAGAAAATATAATTATAATTGTTTGCCGTTCTCTGTGTACTCTGTGCTCTGTGGGTTTCATATATCAATTTAATAAAACCGGGCGCTGTCGGTGTCGGGTTCCATTGTTGCGGTTTCAGCTTTGGTGGTTTCCGAGTTGGAATAGAAATGTTTCACAGACTGTTCTGCTACTTAAAGCAAAGATATAAATTATTTAAATCATAACTTCAAATAGCATTGATTTCGATAGTATAAAAGTCGCCATACATTAAAATGGTTTGATAGATCATTTCAAATGTTCATTATAAAATGTTATTTTAAAATTACGTCGGCTAAAAAGTGATAATTTTAACTAAAATTAGGTAACTTACCTATTGAAATCTGCACCAAAAAAAACACTGGCATTAATTAATTTTACTCAAAAAAGCTCGTAATGTGGTCATTAATTCGACAACATTCTTTGAGCAAAGGAGGACTTGCGGGCTACTTTGATTAGGCGCCAGAAAAGTTGTATGAAATTTCATTAATGTCGTGTTATGCGGCCAGAAAAACTGTATGAAAATCCATTAATGTCGAGTTTTGTTTCATAAATAGAACTCAAACATCAGGCGCAAAAAGTATTTATTTAGAATTGGGCTGTATAGGTACTGGCAGTCTACAAATTGCACAGAAAAAAAAGGCGCGGCCATATTGTTTTCGCCGTTTCGCGCTAGTTTCGAAGTGATGTTTTCTGTGTTTTGGTTTAAAAAGTGAATTCAATCCTCCGATTTAATGTGTTTAGCACCGCCGGACATTTAAAAGCAAGCGAAATTAGTAATTGGAAATTTATTGCCACCGAAGTCAAAAGAAAAATACAAGCAAAATTACCAACAAAAGTTTGCGGAATGGAAAATCGACAGACAGTACCTAATCTACGACAAAAGGTAAGCTAATTAAATTACTATTTAAATTATTCGCATTGTTTGAGTAAAGCACTATACAAGCCTTGGTCTGCAATGAGTGCGCTGCTGGCCACGCTATGATTGCCTCGAGCTTAGCTTAGCTACGGTCTCGGCCCTCAAGTTTGGTCATCATTGCAGCCCTTGCTGGCCGCGCTATAAAGGCCTCGACCTTCGGTCTCGGCCTTCATTCCAGCTTGTCCATCAAGGGCTGCAATGCTGACCGTACTGTGAGGGCCTTGAGCTGCGCTACGCTGCGCTCTGTCGGCCATCAAAAGCGCGCCAGAAACGCACTCATTACAGATCGCGGCAGTAATGTACTATTACCTGTAACTAAGGCACCGGACACACTGCCCCGGGATTCCGCGTTCCGAGTTCAGAGTTCTCAGATTTGCTTCACGAGAACTCCGCGTTCTGACAGCTTTAAGGCTGGAAGATAGTAGTGTGGCGGGAAATTCAAAATTTACACACTTTTTTACATTTTGTAGCTAAACTGAGCTATTTTTGTTCAGCGATTTTTCGTTCGCGGCAATAACATAGTATTCTTTTAATTATTTTAAACAACAGAACAACTACGACAAGTTTTTTGGGCAGTACCACTGCTTCGTAGACCAGAACACATAATCGGCTGAATTATTGTTGTTCTGTTGTTTACAATAATGAAAAGAATACGGTTTTATTCTCGCGAACGAAAAATCGCTGAACAAAAATAGTTCAGTTTAGCTACAAAATATAAAAATCTATGAAAATTTTTAATTTCCCGCAACCTTGCTATCGTCCACCCTTAAATTGAACAGTTCCAAGCAACATCCATACATTAAAGAACGCAGAACGCACATCTCTGAACGCAGACGGAACGCAGAACTCTGGGCGGTGTGTATGGCACCTATGTAATATAAATAAATATCTCGCAATTTCCCTGGACCGTCTCTAGTTCAGTTGTCACGTGCGTGGCTGGAGACGAGCGGGTCACAGGTTCAGCTCCGCGCTGCATGTATACATGATGCGAATTGAAACCTACACCCACAAAGCATTTAGTTACAGAAAAGTCGCTCCACTTGTCACTTTGTAGCACTAAACAGGATTTAAGCCCAAAATATCCTAGCCATAGTTAAAAGTTACAAACCGGACATTATCATTATATTAAACGCCACATCGATTAAGTAAAATGTATAACATATACCATTGTCCCATCTATATACATAGCTCTGCTAGGCACAGACTTTTTCAGAGAAAGATAAAACTTCGTCACTACGCATTGCAGATTGGCGATATTTGCGCCCAAGATAATATGCCCATAAACCTCTTCATTTTAACGTGAAAACTTGTCCTTTCAACGACGACGTCATCTTCACTTCATCACTTCATCTAGTATTATCTTACAAACAACACCCACTCACGACAAAACAAAGAGGTTTTTTTGCAGCCAAATGATTCAATAAGTTGGTTAGTTACACGACTAAGCATTTAATTTAGCTTCGGCATTCTGCAGCCTTAGATTTTCTAAGGAGAGTTTTGAATAACATTATTGTAAATAGAAGAAATATTTTTTAGAGGCCTTCTGAATATTACAATATTTAAAAATTCTAGATACAGAAGTATTTTGTTGAAGTTTATTTAAAAGTAGTGAACGGCAGTTTTTATCCAACCATTTGATTTCTTCAGAGCCATACTTCGCCGCAACTCTGTATCGTCGGTGTTCGTTTGAGTCCGTCCCTACGTCGCGACGTACCGACGTCCCCGACGTACCAACACGAGCGTGCAGCCAGCGACGTACCAACACGAGCGTGCATGCTACACCCGCCCCACGCCAGCGCAACCAGAGGCGCTTCTGAATAAATACACGAATTGAGCGTCGCGAGAGACCACCCATGAGCTTGTTTTGATCTAAAGTAAGCGTTACGAGGAGATAAGGGCTGCATTTGAATCATGAATTCAAAGAATTTGAATCTTGAGTGTATGCAACTGTGTGTGGAGCTGTAAAGGTGAGTGCGGAAACTTATTTTGTAGGTGCATACCTAATTATGTTTAAACACGTCTCTGGATGCTACTTTACTCTTGGTTCATATATACTTTATAGACCAACATTTATTTTTTAAAGAACTAACCCATGCTTGAGAACATTATAAAGATTTTTAAAGGGTTAAAAAAATCGCTCAGGACAGGACTTGAAAACCCGCAACCTCTTCCATACCGTGCAGGCGCTCTACCAATTGAGCTACCGAGTCAAGTAACTGTCGATGCGACTTCAATAGGTTATTGACGAAACTAGAACGTGGATTTCATAAAGTGCAAGGCTGTAAAATAACTGGCATATGAATGTGGAAGTTATTAAGAGGTCTTTTTCTTTAAACATAATGATGGATGACACACTTAAGAGGCCCCTTCAGGACCGTGGGAACTCAGTGACGGCCAAGCGCGTGAAACACTGTTTTCTATAGCTGTTTCACCCAGAGCGAGACGGGGCGCGGGGAAAGTGAGAGGCAAAGCGGTTGTATGAGTCCACTGTGTTCGTGTCCTTTCGCGAGTATCTAGTTGTATTTGTAATGTAATAGATCTATTTTCCTAAAATTTTTCGTAGTTCCGCTGCTATTTTTTCTGACAAGTACAACACATTATTGATGTTCCCGAGGTAGTTAGACTCCAATAGACAGTGTAATAATGTAAGTTAATAACAACTTAAAGTAACCCCTTTTTCGGCGTGAAAAACGCATCGCTCTAATTTGTTACAGGCTATTTTTTTTATTATTAAAACTATTTGCAAACCTCCATATTGATCATCTACTGATATAAACCAAGTTTCAGCAAAATCCAGCCGGTATAGTTTAGAAATTAAACAGGAACTACGTTTGTATAAAACAAACGCAAACGCAACAAACGTTTGTGTTTGTTTGTTTGTTAGGCTCTTAAGGCTGGAAGATAGCAGCGTGGCGGGCAATTCAAAAATTTCACAGATTTTTACATTTTGTAGCTAAACTGAGCAATTTTTGTTCAGCGATTTTTCGTTCGCGGCAATGACATAGTATTCTCTTCATTATTGTAAACAACAAAACAACAACAATTCAGCCGATTATGTGTTCTGGTCAACGAAGCCGCGAACGAAAAATCGCTGAACAAAAATACCTCAGTTTAGCTACGAAATGTAAAAAACTGTGAAAATTTTGAATTTCTTGCCACGTTGCTATCGTCCAACCTTAAAGCCCACATCTTCGTAGAACGCACAATTTAGTCGCATGAATATCAAGTTTCCGTCGAACGCTGTCATAAACAACCGGGATATTAGCAGCCCTTAGCAACAGATCGATGGGCCCCAAGTGCGTGACGTCACCACTCGCTCGCTATGCGGAACTGTGTCTCTACCCTCGACGCTCTTGAGTCAATATTGACAAAGTTTATTCAATAAAATTTCGAAAAAATCATACTTAGATTTGAGTACATGAAAATGTTTTTCCAGAATAAAGGGTGGTATCACATTTTTCGAGTACAACAGAAGTTGCATCAGAGGTTTTCAGTATTGCATACTAGGGCATAAAGTTCTTTCAATGTTGGTTGATGTAATAGGGATGTTGGCAGGTGAGTGTTTAAATTTTAATGGTTATTTACAAGATTTACAAGACGACAGAAGTAATTAAATTAAAATAGAGATATTTATATTTGTGTTATTTGTGTATTACAGTTATTTGTGTAGATGTTTTGAGATGTTTGTTTTAAAGAATGCATGTTATATAATTTAATATCAATCACAATAAAAAAGTGCATCTTTATGAAAATGTTTATATTTGCGCAATACTGACTAATAACGTCTAGAGTAGAGGGACATTTCTGTCCTTTGTCACTGCGAAAAATCGCCTCGCAATTATCTGGCCGGAACAGCGGCGGAACACGGTCGTTACGGGGAATGGACGCGCAAAAATTGTCCTTTCAAAAATCAATGTGCGCTCGATAATTGAACCGCGACCTCGGGCGCCGCCGCCGACACACGAGGTTGGGTGGGACAGAAGAACCACGCGCTCAAGTGCCTCCACCGACACCCGAGGTTGGGTGGGACAGAATAACCACGCGCTCAAGTGCCTCCACCGACACCCGAGGTTGGGTGGGACAGAATAACCACGCACTCAAGTGCCTTCACCGACACCCGATGTTGGGTGGGACAGAATAACCACGCGCTCAAGTGCCTCCACCGACACCCGAGGTTAGGTGGGACAGAATAACCACGCGCTCAAGTGCCTCCACCGACACCCGAGGTTGGGTGGGACAGAATAACCACGCGCTCAAGTGCCTCCACCGACACCCGAGGTTGGGTGGGACAGAATAACCAAGCGCTCAAGTGCCTACACCGACACCCGAGGTTGGGTGGGACAGAATAACCAAGCGCTCAAGTGCCTACACCGACACCCGAGGTTGGGTGGGACAGAATAATCACGCGCTCAAGTGCCTCCACCGACACCCGAGGTTGGGTGGGACAGAATAACCACGCGCTCAAGTGCCTACACCGACACCCGAGGTTGGGTGGGACAAAATAACCACGCGCTCAAGTGCCTACACCGACACCCGAGGTTGGGTGGGACAGAATAACCACGCGCTCAAGTGCCTCCACCGACACACGAGGTTGGGTGGGACAGAGGAACCGCGCGCTCAAGCGCCGCCGCCGATCCGAGCGCCGATTATTCTTGTTCTTGTTAGAATTTTTTGCGAGTACTCACTGTTTTTGTCAGTTTACAAATACAAAGTTACAAAGTTGAACTAGGGATTCGTAAAAAAATTACGTTTTCAATTCGATGATATGACCAAAGAAAGGATTTTAAAACAGTTTAATCATAGAGAAAACTTTGTCAGTCATGTTATCCTTCACAACAATACTTGATAAGACCTAGTTTTCATTGCCAAAATTTTATATTTGTAGCATTTCGTAAGAGCTGAGAAGTTTAGTTAGAAATCGTCGAAAAAAATTGTTCTTCCTCTTAAGTAGTTCTTCTGGTGTCAAAGCGCGCACATTATTAATATCGGAGCGCGGTCACGAGAGCTCGTTTTCATTCGAGTTGTTGGATCATTAGTGTTATTGTATTAGCGTTCGTGCGCCAGTTACTGTACGAGTAGGCACTCGCACAATGCTGCCAAATGTTGTGCCTTCGTAATGACGCTGATAAAACCCAATGTTTAATGCTAACAAAGGTTATACTGACGGTTATTTTAAGCAAACCAAGCGACTGGGTGGCAGTCTAAGGAATATTACAAAGACACTACGCTAGGCACTTATAGGAAATATTCCGACATGTTATATATTTTCCATACAAAAACCAATAACTTTTGTCATCATCATTATTAATAACCACATCTCTTCTAAGCCGTCAAGATAATGTCCCAGGTACCGCAGCGCCGAGTGGTCTCTTCAAGCAACTAGTGTTAGTAAAAGTGCCACTGGAAGCTGCATACATAATTTCTATACGCAGAGGCAAAGGCCTTGGTTTTTTAAATTATCAGCGCACATTTTCCCACTGCTGTGCTTTACGGGCTTTCACGCCTTCATCCTGGTCTCTCGCTTCACGCATCCACGGACTATTGGCTTTGAAATATCTTCTGAACATGAAGACTGCTGGTCTTTCCACTGACTGCCATCTTTACCTTTATATCTATAGATATCAACGATCATACGATGCTTTAGATACTTGAGGAGTTTCTAAAGTTTTACAACAACCAAGATTAATGCGGCTACTTAAAATAAAGTGGCGGCTATTTCCCACCCTCTATGAGACGAATGTGACAAGGAAAGGTTGAAAAACGGTGTAGCAGCCGTGTTTATGATCCCGAAGGCAATAAAAGACAAAAAGGCCGGATCAGGTATCCCATTACGGCGATTCCCCGCGATTTACCTGCGAGCGGAGCCCCGATAAGATCCGTCGATATATCGCGCCGACAAACTGTCGCTCTATCGCTGCGTCGATAAATCTCGCCCCGTCCCCCTCCCACTCAGGGCAGGGGGCCATTACGAGAGGACACGCAAATAAATTCAATCAGAAGTATAGAACGGTGCAAAGCCCTCGAGATGGTTTGTGAATGCAAGGCGCCTTCTAAAGTATGTTGATGTTTTGGAACTCTACATTTACATTTCTTCATGATTGAGCACAAGCAGTAACCTGCTTGATACAGGAATTTTCTTTGATTGAAAGTTTTGTTAACTTTTAGCGAGTGGGTGTTGTTGTGATTTTCTTTTATATAACATTCAGCGTAGAATCTGCTATCCTATCTATTGGATCTACCTGACTGGACTACTATACCATGTCAGTTTATTTGAAATATTGTTCGGACAGAAAGTAATATTACGTTCCACGGTAAAAATACGACGACAAACATACAAAATTATGTGGATTTCTTTCTTCAAGATAACCACAACAATGATAGAAGATAGTGAAGCTATCCTTCCGGTAGTACACAAGTCAGTGACAGCGGGCGACCCGCGCCCACGGTCCGTGACACGGTGACAAGTGACAAACACTTGCACAGACTAATGGACGTCCAGACAAGCGCTAAGGTGCTTCCGGGAATACATTACAAGACGCATGATATGATTGCACTAACAGGGTGACCATTTGAGGCACTTTTCTATCTATGACTGCTAACTAAGGCCTTCGCATATACGTAAAGAGATGATGTGCACAGCGTCCAGTGACACCTTCACTCACACTAGATGGGTAAACAGACCACTCGGCGCTGAAGTGCCTGGGACATTGATTTAGATGGAGTACGCTATGACCGCTACGACCGTTAAAATAGAACGCATAAGAAACCGAAAAAAAAGCATTGCATCCTTTAAACCTATACAGAACCGATCCAGTATTTTTTTTTTTGTCATCAGAAAACCCACCATTATCCAAGCTTTCACCTCCCGAAGTTTGTCGCAATATTTATACAACATTTCTTTATTAGAAACTCGGGTCAAATACAATGAGTTGGTGCCTCTACTCACCCGTTTAGGATTTTGTTTTTTCCATGACTGCAGCCAAAAAATCTCCAACGTCAATTCAATTGTGTCGAAATGTCGTGGAATTTGATCAAATCGATTTAATTTGGGGCGGAAATCGAAATCGGTAATGTAGAATTTTCCATTTTGGTTCGTTGTGTAACTCCTGCGACACAGAATGACGCAACCAAAGTGCTGTCCAACTGTTTGCACAATGCTTACGTATTGCACAGATAATCCTAAAGTAGTTTCCAACGAAGTTCGAGTTCTTTGAAACATACATACATAAACTCACCCCTGTATTCCTGAGGGGTAGACAGAGACGTTGGTTTGCCACTTGCCACGATCCTGGCATACCTCCTTTTACTTCAACCACATTCATCTCTGCAGGCACGCTCGCCGATTATGAGTTCTATTTTTTTGGCTTTTCGCCAGCATGCGCCCAAATTGGTCGGCGTGTGTGCGCCTAGGGCCTAGGGCACGTTAGGTTTTAGGTCTTAAGGCTGGAAAATAGCAGCGTGGCGGGAAATTCAAAATTTTCACAGTTTTTTACATTTTGTAGCTAAACTGAGCTATTTTTGTTCAGCGATTTTTCGTTCGCGGAAATAACAAAGTATTATTTTCATTATTGTAAACAATAGAACAACAATAATTCAGCCGATTATGTGTTCTGGTCTACGAAAAGTTTTTTGGGCAGTGCCACTGCTTTGTAGACCAGAACACATAATCGGCTGAATTATTGTTGTTCTGTTGTTTACAATAATGAAGAGAATACTTTGTTATTTCCGCGAACGAAAAATCGCTGAACAAAAATAGCTCAGTTTAGCTACAAAATGTAAAAAACTGTGAAAATTTTGAATTTCCCGCCACGTTGCTATCGTCCCACCTTAAGAGCCGTGGGCTTGCATCAGTCAGAGTAAGCCAACTAAATCTGAATTAATTTGACATTTCCATTCAATTATTGACGGTTGCTTACCCTGGTTGACGCAAGTGGACCTTATCAGACTAGTGAATTGCGGGCGAATTGAAGTTCGCCGCCAATTTGCGACGTGCGACCCGCATTTTGGACACTCCATAACAAAATGGATTCTGACGAGGAAGCATAGCTGGCTTTGTTTCTCGAAAACGCAGAAAACGAAAGAATAATTATATACGACAAAAAGTGTTATCGTTATTATCAAAGACTACGTCAATCAATACGTATTGCTTTACAATTTACGTACACACGGTACAAAAACTAAGTTCCAAGTGTAAACGACAAAGAACGCATCGATCGATGTCACTGTCTATCTTTAGGACAGCCGGAAACAACTTAACTAAATTTTAAAATACTCTTGACATTTTAGCTTCAAAATATCTTAAGTCATAAACGGCTTAACCGATTTTGATACGAACACTTGCTACAAAACATGCGTTTAAGAGCTACGAAGCCATAGACAGACACACACACAGACAGACAAACACACACATAGCGGTCAAACTTATAACTTTACTTATGTCGGGGGTTAAAAATAAGCTTTTGTCAAAGTTGTTTCCACCTGACATAAAGATAGACTCGACTGACTCAGCAAGCTACCTAGCACAGACTTCGATGTCAAGGCCTTTAGGACTAAAGGTCTTGGGGGGAGTACTGTAGCGACCCCTGTCGGGCGCTCAGGAAACTGCTACATACTGGAGCTGTCAATCACTACTCGCTACAATCCTGCATCGCGCCAGCAAAATATCTTTCGTAGCTGAGTATATATAGAATATAGAACGTAATAAGATATATAGAATGTCCAACTATGTTCAGTCGAGGAGCATGATCACCCGCTCCTCCTATAGACTTTTACGTTGTTATATAAATCGGTTCCTTGTGCTAGACGTGAGGATAAATCTAGATCTAGGTGTGGGGTGTGCAGCATGCGGGGTGCAGGGTGCGGGGTTGCAGGGTGCGGGGTGCGGGGTGCGGGGTGCGGGGTGCAGTGAGCGATGGCCCCCGCGGGACGCAGAGGCACCAACTTTTTACATCTTCTGCCCTCATTGCGCATTTAAAAGGAGACACATTTTAAAACAATATTAAAAGTTCCTCCTCGCCGCCGCGCCGCCGACACCGACGGATTAACTTTGTTGTGTAATTGACTTTCCTCTTGACTTTACTTGCTTTTTGGGATGAATGTTTAACGTTCTGATTGGGGGATTACCCTCATTTATCGCCAGCTTTACGGGATGCACGCACCTTTTAAAGGTTGCTCCGTAAATTGCACGACATTCTGAAAATAAATTTGATTTTTTTATAATATTTTCCATGGTAAAACAGATCTTTTTTAGGGGTTTTTTAATATGGATTTAGGATTTTTAAATTGATTCTTAAAAGATGTATGATTTCATATGTCGTGGTATTTGCGGGACACCCATGATTATACACCGTGAACTCTTAGTGGTTTTAAAGCCGAAGGTATTTTGTTGCACTAGTGAATCTGAGCCCAATTCCAAAGTTTCATTCCAAATTACGCGGAAAAATAATTTAATGGTGTCGATTGGCGATAGCCATTTAATTTTGTTCTCTAGTTCTCTAGTTATTTTTAAACTAATTTTGGAATTTGACTCAAAATCACCAGTGCAACAAAATACCTTTAGCTTTAAATCCATTAAAAGTTCATGTTGTATGACGGTGATAAAAGAGGAAATCATCCAATCAGAAACAGTTCTAATCGGATCTTGATTACACCGCTACCTACTTTAGTCTGAAACTCTGATTAATGCCAGCTACATTTCTCTCGGATATTATTCCTGTGGCCGAGCTCTACCTCGCGAGATTGAGACAATAAATCGTTTCTCTTATTCTATGAATAAATATCTAAATATACATAATAAATAACTCCCACCGAGCGGCGGTCTGACAAAAAACTCTCCCAATAACAACATCGCATAATGGCTGGAACCAATTTGTAGCTGTCAGCGCGCGAACCGCCGCTACGGGATTACACGGACCCTATCCCGGATCACCCACCCCCAGAATCACACGATTAAAACCGAAGAAAGGGATGAGAACAAAAAAAAACTGAAGGATGTATCCTCAGAGATAGCCCCCAGATCTACAGTAAAGCGCGCAGTACATTCGGACCTTTGTTCGCGGCTTACTTCTGGGGATCGGCTTATAAAATTATGAAGGTATTATTTATCTGGCGTAAATCACAATAATGTTGTTGAAAACCCTCGAACGAAATATAGCCGAGCCGGTGCGGAGCGGCGAAGGCAATCACACTGTGATCCGATTGCTCTCGCGGGAATCGTCCTTAGAGCCAGTGTTTGTGCGTGTATGTGTGTGTAAGTGATAAACGGCCATGTTATCTAGTGTGGTCTAGACTAAGCTGCTTGCGGACAAAGACCTTAGTTCAAACAAACGAAAATAATATCCATTTCTTGTATCATCCCCTATAATGCAATTTAAATAAGTTTCAGATGTATTTCAATTCTCCCAACGTAAGTACGACAATAGCTTTGGTATTGGTATGAAAACGAATAGGGGAATGCTAAGCTCCAGGAATCCATTGATGTGGATAGACAGGCACCTCACCCACCATAATTGTCTTACTTCAGTGCCTTTGAGGTGCCAGCTAGCCGTGGACCGTGTAGTGTAGAGTGTATACTTACTACAAGCTGAGCACACATCGGCACACGTCGGTAATTCGCCCGGCGATGAATAATTCACAAGCCGAACGAAACCAATTGTTTACCCTCGTTCCATTGTGTTCACTGTTGCTCTATCTGCATTTATATTAAAGCGACGACATTTGCATAACTGAATTTTTCTTCTAAATAACCTGTCGGACCTACCGCAGGTGGACGCGGCGCGGGGCACGCCCGAAGGTCTGGTTTGAAGTCGGTTTTCAAAGCTTCATGGCATTTGTACTGTTACACCCTCTCTATGATCTATGATGAAGTTGTTTCATCAGCACTGGAGACCCGAGACGCTCTGTCGCAATCCTTTGTAAGTCAGTCTCTCTCCGCCCGTCTCACAACAGATATTCTATATCCTTCTGTGTTTTTCAATATAAGTTCTAGTTTTAATCAGAAGTGTTTTTTTTAAGGGAAAATCCCGAATCCCTACATAACTGCCTACCAATCAGCATCCATCCCATGCCATAAAGTTTTCCATGAGAAATTACACACACGACATAGCTATTATAAGCTTTTGATTTGTTCGAACAAAGTATTCTTACTCCCACTGTGGGACAGTTTGAGGATGTATACGTACTTCTGTAATTCCTATATTATTTGCGGCTTTATGAGTCGCTCAGAAATTACTTTTGCAGCCACTTTGAGCTGAACGAAGGCCGCGTCCTTCGCCGGGACGTACAATGGCCGACAGCGATCGATGCGAGCGAACTGCTATAAAATACCGTTGTCTTTTTGCCGGGGATTTGCGTGGTGGCTTATCTCGGACATTCGTCCGAGTCCGGGCGGTATCGAACGAAAACAATAAAATCTGTCACAGTCCGCGCGCCGCGACAAAAGGTGCCCGATTACAGGCGCCGGAGGGGTGCGGGCGAGGCGGGGGGGAGGGGGGGAGGCACGCTTGGACAACGAAAGAGAAGTACAAAAGATTCTTGAATACACATGGCTGCTCCTTAACCTTGGTCGTTTGGACTTGAGACAGTTTTATTGTGATGCATTTAGTTGTGCTGTTTTAAGGCTCTGTAGGCTTAGCACGCGGGCCATTTTGCCTACTCTCAACTGTCACCTTAGCCACTGTTCACTGTCACCTCAGTAATGTTAAGTGGCTAAGGTGACAGTTCGCCCGCGCGCTAAGCCTTCTGCTCCATCGTAGCCAAGAAAATTAGTTCACTTAACTATCTACGTTATGTCTGACAGAGCAGTTACGGGGAGCAGACATTTTAAGAAAGCTGGACTTGTTTTCGTGACTACTATGTCGACATTAAAATAATCGTTCATACAGAGCGGTATCGTTATGAAATCCCATAGAAATCCTACGTAGCATAATATTTGTAATCTTTGTAATATATCTATTCATACAGTCCATGAGCCATGAAATACGCTCACCGCTGGACTATCCTCATCCATATGCCTCATCCCCATCATGCAAATGGGCCCCCTTTTCACCATTGTAACACTTGCTTCAATTTTATTTGGCTAACATATTGTGTTCAGGTGGCAGTTTCATAACACATAGTTTATTATGACAATTCGATGTACATTGAGTAGCCTTTATACATTAGAAAGGTTACAAAAAAGGTTACCGTACTAACCGCTCAATGTAATAAACTATGAATTGTAGTTTCATGAAACTGGCACCAGATATCTCTCTACCGAAATACGTCGCTGAGCCTAAATGTTGGCCAAGTTCTTTGCCCCACGCACACGCAGGCGGCAGCGGGGGCGGCGGCGGTGGCGGGGCGAGGGGGTTGCTTCGTTTGTTCAGGGCTTTTGCTTTTTCTTTCCGTTGAAAAAATAAAGCGATTAGTGTTCGCGGCACGCAACAACACCCACACTAATTCATAACATAAACATTAAACATCCATCCACCGAGCAACCCCCGGGCTCCTGGAAAGAGGTGTGAGTCTTTGAGTAAACAAAGTGTTCCGAACAATAATCGGTAGGTGCTTAAATCAGCAATACCGTTTCGATTGCGGACCAATAGTTTAGTAAGTAAGATGTAGCCTGTACAATTGTACATATCCCCTAGCTGGGCAAAGGCCTAATCCCAATTAATCCCAATCCTCTCAGGATTCTACCACGGTTCGCCGGCGCGCGATTGTCCGAATCACGTTTCGCCGACAGCACTTGTCTCCGATGAACGTTTCGTCGACCCTTCGCCGACACCACGTTTCGCCGACACCATGATTCGCCGATGCCACGTTTCGCCGACGCCACGTTTCGTCGGCAGCATAATAAAAAAAATAAAAAAAAAATAATGAAAAAAAAATTTTAAAGAATTGAAAAAACATATAATAAAATAATTTAAAATAAAATAAAATAAAATAAAATAAAATAAAATAAAATAAAATGAGATGAGATGGGATGGGATGGGATGGGATGGGATGGGATGGTATGGGATGGGATGGGATGGGATGGGATGGGATGGGATGGGATGGGATGGGATGGGATGGGATGGGATGGGATGGGATGGGATGGGATGGGATGGGATGGGATGGGATGGGATGGGATGGGATGGGATGGGATGGGATGGGATGGGATGGGATGGGATGGGATGGGATGGGATGGGATGGGATGGGATGGGATGGGATGGGATGGGATGGGATGGGATGGGATGGGATGGGATGGGATGGGATGGGATGGGATGGGATGGGATGGGATGGGATGGGATGGGATGGGATGGGATGGGATGGGATGGGATGGGATGGGATGGGATGGGATGGGATGGGATGGGATGGGATGGGATGGGATGGGATGGGATGGGATGGGATGGGATGGGATGGGATGGGATGGGATGGGATGGGATGGGATGGGATGGGATGGGATGGGATGGGATGGGATGGGATGGGATGGGATGGGATGGGATGGGATGGGATGGGATGGGATGGGATGGGATGGGATGGGATGGGATGGGATGGGATGGGATGGGATGGGATGGGATGGGATGGGATGGGATGGGATGGGATGGGATGGGATGGGATGGGATGGGATGGGATGGGATGGGATGGGATGGGATGGGATGGGATGGGATGGGATGGGATGGGATGGGATGGGATGGGATGGGATGGGATGGGATGGGATGGGATGGGATGGGATGGGATGGGATGGGATGGGATGGGATGGGATGGGATGGGATGGGATGGGATGGGATGGGATGGGATGGGATGGGATGGGATGGGATGGGATGGGATGGGATGGGATGGGATGGGATGGGATGGGATGGGATGGGATGGGATGAATTAATTAATTAATTTATTAATTGAAATTAAATTTTATGTTCAGCAATTTTTGTTTCATGACAAGAAAATAGTTTTCTTTTCATTATTCTAAACGACCTCACAACCTTTCTGCCGGGGTTGCCACCAGCCGAGGATAGAGAGGAGTGGAAGAAAAAAGGGGAGGCCTTTGCCCAGCAGTGGGACACTATAGAGGCTACATAAAAAAAAAAACTAAACAACAGAACAACCATAATTAAGTTGATTTTCTAGTCGACAAATCAGTGGTACCTACCTTCTGCCCAAAAAACTAGAAGTTTGAGATAATCTGCCGAATTACTGTTGTTTAGTATAATGAAAACAATACTATTTTATTCACTTGAAATAAAAATCGTTGAGATTCAGCAAAAATTGCTCAACCAAAAATAAAAAAAAATGTGCATTACCGGCAACGCTTTTTCATTGAACCTTAAATGAAAAATAAAGTTATTGCATTCCGGAATAATTATTTATTTGGTACAGTCGGCCACACGCTAGGATACCCCCTTTTGTTCGATTGGCGCCCTTATGCCTCGCGCGTTAAGAGCTGCCATGGGATATCTGTGAATGTGGCCGACCGTACTAGTTTCGTTCTTTGGCCGCGACTTCGTTCTATGACTTGGCGTGGATCTCAGAACGCAAAACGGGCAATACCTAAGTTTAGTATCCTTATAGCTTAGCAATCTTAGAATAATTTAGTAACTTAGTAATCTTAGTAACATAGACATCGTAGTGATTCTAGTGACTTATTAGCCTGTAGGGAAGCACAACTTCAAGATAAAAGTTTTATCCCACTATCGGGTAGCGGCATCTTGCTTCACGCGGTGAAATAAAGCAAGATGGCGATAGCCGATAATGGGATAAAACTTTTATCGTGACATTGTGTTCACAAGCTGGCGTTATGGACATGGGGAGAGCAAAAACTAAGCCATAGTGTTAAAAACGTGTAAATGTTGTGTAAACTACCTCCATTCCAAATTTCATCCAAATCCATCCAGCCGTTTGAGCGTGAACCCTTAAAGTGCTTGTCTTTGCCCCTAAGTTTAAAAGCGTGATAATATGTACCCTAAGCATTATTCTGAAGTATAAACTGCCTCCATTCCTATTTTCATCTGAATCTGTCCAGCCGTTTCAGCGTAAAAGAGTAACAATACGCGTAGGTACTATACGCATTATAATATAAAGTAGGGTAAAACAATCCTTATATCATAGGTACGTTTATAGCATACGAATGAAAAAAATAATTATAATTACGAAATAAAATTTTAAAATACCCCCGACATTTTAGCTTCAAATTAGCATGTCATAAACGGCTGAACCGATTTTGATAAAACGAATCTAAGAACACTCGCTAGAAAACCTGCTTTAAAATTGTAAAGAAACCGCATCCAAATCGGTTCATCCGTTTAAGAGCTACGGTGACACAGACAGACACACAGACAGTCGCACAAACAGACTGACAGCCACATAGACAGACGGACACGCACACCCCCCTTGTTGGGTCGGGCGTTATTATATTTATGAATTGGGTACCCACATTCTATGGTTTATCGGCGAATAGTAGCTGGGAATTCGAGCTTAATTACCACGCGTGCTCAATGCGGGTTGGCGAATTCAGTAATCTTTTTTTAAAAAACGTAACTGTACAGTGTACTTATACACTTACAATTCGTTGATGTATGATAAAAAAATACTATAAATCCACACATATGAGTGTGTATGCTAGCAGGTAGTCCCAATCGTAAAACGTGTTCGTGAACTATCAACAATGCCATCTACGCATGACATAAAATGTATCACGTTTCGACATTGTCATATTCAGTTAGCATACATATAAACTTTCAATTTGAATGATATTGTTGAAGCAGCTATAACCTACAAAGCCTCAGGGCCGTGGGTTCGATGCCTGTTGTGCAGATGTAGCAAACAAACAAAGCTCCGGGTCAGCGACAATATTGTCTATTTTCATTCCGTTCTTATTTCAGTTCGGCCTTTCAGACGTCGCGCGCGCTTATTTATCGCTTCCCTCTTTAATTTCGCGCCTCTGTTTGGGATTTTTATTAAAATATGTGTTTGTATCTTTTGCTAGACCTCACAAAATACATAAAGCTGCATATCCGTCCGTGTACTGTGTCATGAGGGATTTAGGAAGTATGGGCTTAGGAATTCTGCCGAGTTACAACGCTTTCAAAGGGGTTTGGGATCTAACAAAGATGCAGCAACCGGCAAGTATGTTACGAATTCGCCATATTATTTCTAGGTAAATATTGAAATATTATATGACAGAATCATAATAATTCTTTCATCACGTGTGTTTTTATTTTTCTTTGCCTATTGACTTTACAAAGAACAGCTCGCGATAATTGAATCATAGTTCGCCGGCGCGTTTCCCCTCGTCTAATAAAGATATGGGTCCTCAGTGTGCAGACACAGACACACAACATAATCACCCCCACCCACCGGCCGCCGCCGCCGCCGCCGCCGCCGCCGCCGCGGGGAAGAAAATAATCGCAAGACAAACAGCCCAACACACACTGAACAGAAACACTGACCGAAAGAATAGCGTTGATACCTCCTTGCCTATCTATCCTTGTGTAGAACATTCTTCTTTCTACATTTTGTTATTGTGGTCAGTTGGGATAACAAATACTAAATTCAAAATTTTAAAAACCTCCGACTTTTTAACTTTAAATTAGAATTATTAGATAAAGATTGGGCTGAACCGATTTTGATTAAACAGGTTTAAGAAAAAACAGCTTTTAAATTAAAAAAACCTCATCCAAATTGGTTCACCCGATTAAAAGCTACTACGGGCCTTCAGCGCCACGCACAGATAGTGAGGCATAATATTTCTTTAGATATACAAGGTGTTACAAAAGATCCTAACTCTTTTTACAGAGTAATTAATAGCAACCGGTGATAGTAAATATTTTTTAAAATATTACTGTCATTGACTTTCACAATGTTTTAACAACTTAAAGCTATGCAAATGCATCTACACATACAAACATATTTTTAAATTGGAGCTAATACCAAAAACAAAACTGTTATGAAATATTTCAATTTTGACGTTAAAAAATAAAAATAAAATTTCTACTTTTTTTACAGAATAGACATCCGGTTGACCCTGTAGGTTACCCCCTTTAAAAAGAGTTAGGATGTATGTAACACGTCGTCTAAGGGAAGCTTCTACGTTTCCCTGTCCATGTCCAGTGTCCGTAAGCAACTCGCCGCTCGTCGGTTCAGTACATTCCTCTCCATTACGCGTCGACATGACGTGCGAATGTGCGTGCGAAAGGGACGCACAGGGCACTGGCCGCCGAGTGCGACAGGGAGCCGAGGGCGAGGGTATTTATCGCGGGTCCGACCTCAGCCGACTGCGCCCTAACACGCGACTCGATGTATTGTTGCCGGGACCCCAACCAGCCTCGATGACCTTTGACTCCATAGCATTTAGCGGAACGGTGAGATAGCCAGAAGCAGCTCAGTGCTAAACCACTACAGTCCACTATCTTGGGGATAAGCGACACCAGTGTAGCAGCTGTTTTAATACCGCCGTTAATACCCGCCGTACGTAGCTCAGACTTGCTTTCTGTTTGCGACGGTAACTCGGGGAAATGAATTAATATCGTGCGATACTTGCGCGCTGCTTGCGCCCGTCGCCGCAGCCAGGGACCTAAGTCTGTAACGCTATGGCGTGTAGATGGCGTCCTAGTAGAAGGACAAAACCGGGGTTCCTTCATTTTTCTCCTACAACCAGCGAACTACAATAACCCTCTAGGATTAGATTCAGAATAGTCTTTGCTGTACTACAAAAACATTAAAAGGACCGACAGAATTCATAAATCGTAATTGAAGCCTTCAACTAGGAGCCCATTTTGGCACCATTGCGTCTATAGACTCAGGCTAGTATCCCCGCTGTTGCAGTCGCAGGTCGCAGGTCGACGCGGCCGCACCTGACACATACTAATGAGTTATTAAGCTAGTTAGTGCACAATTATTAATATGCTGTGATTTCAAATGCGCATTATATTATTATGCAAACCAAAGGGAAATTTAGAGCTCAAAAGTCTAAGATGCCAGACTTGATCTTAAGTCTGCAGTATGGAGTTGACAGAGTAATGCAGTTTTTATTAACAATTCTGTCCTCTCCACCATTTTACATGCTCGTATGATTTTGTTTGTAATTTTATGGATTTATTTTTTTATGACTACAGTTTCTGACTTAGACGGCGTCAGTCAGGGTTAGCCAACTAACTCAAAGGTTATTTGACATTTCCATACAATTATTGACGATAACTCAGAGCTAACTGGCTGACGCAAGTGGAGCTTAGAAGCTTTCACCTACAGGTACAAGATTATCGTAGCTTGTCTCTCTAGTTCGTAGAAAACAGTTCTACTCTCAACGAGCTAGAGCCCGATGGCGGAGCGTAATTGATATTGCGCACCGAATGCTCGCGCGGAGCGGAGCTGATACTTTGAGAGGGAAGTCGGAGCGGGAGCCTTCCCGGAACCGCCGCGCGAGTACTGTGTGCCTGAGCTCACTGGAAACCGACGCCTTCGCAACTTGCATCTGTTTGTAAAACCAAGAGCAGTTGCTAAACATGCCACCACAAGTTTTTAAACACAAATATTTAGAGGTGTCAAGAAATCTAAACAAACCACTGTACAAATTATGTCTCGAACTACTAAAAATATCCGTTCACATGCTTTCGTAACAATACAACAATAATTATGTTTATCTGGAAAATAACATATAAAAATTTAAAAAAAATACGTCCGACATTTTAGATTCAAATTAGCATATCTCATAAACGGCTGAACAGATTTTAATAAAAAGCTTCCCGCTTTTTTCCATCGACTTCAGTACCGGGAAACAAAGGCAACTTAGTTCGCACGCACCAAATTGCGGGCAAAATCTAGCGGATTATAGATGGATAAATAAAATGTATGTCAGCAATCCATAATAATGAAGGTATTAGTTCCTTAGCCGCGAACGTTAAATAGATGGTGTTTTCGGAACTCGTCAATAAGTGAGAGTTTTGGCACGACACAGAAGTGAGCTACATCCATCGTCGGCACAAACATATCGATATCTCCATGGATTAATATCCTGGCATTCAATCTGCTCCCCCCGCGCCCCACCACCCCCCGCCGCCCGCGGGCCCGCTCCTATAGAACGAATAAAACCAGATAGTCCATCAGCCCCTGTAAATTGTTGTATTCTCTAAAATATCTACCGTAAAAGTAACCGTAACCGTTTTAAATGTAAAAAAAAGATTGTTCATTTCAAGTTTTTTCTATTTTCGAGTGGTTCGACGCTCGACGGTCAAGTGGTTTTTTTAGAGAATAGAGGCGCAGATGAGTGGGCTTAGAGCCTGGCTACCGAGAGTTGGCATTGGAAAAGGGCGGCTAAAAAATCTCATTGTGGCAACATCAATATTACTATGCAAAAAATGGAATGACGGGTTATGATACTTGGTAATATACCGTGAATTAATTATTTATTGACTGACTGACTGACTGATCACGATCTCTTAAACTACAAGAGCTACAAATCTCAAAATTCGTTTGAGGACGTAGAAGACGCTTACTAACGAATTTTGAGAAATTACCACATTGAGACCGGCGGCGATTAAAACCGCGGAGCATAACTAGTATAAATGGCATATGATTGACGTTGACATACCTTGACGTTACCTTAGAGTTGCCATATAAAAAGTTTTCAAATCATCTCAATGCCAACTCTCGGTAGCCAGACTCTAAGAGCCTTATCACACTGGCAATTTGTAAGCGAAGCGAATCCGTGGCGAATTCGTAACGACTTGCTTCGCCGCAAATGCCCAGCGTCAACGCCATGCGCTGATCGAACCATCCAAGGCGGCGTCGCTAAGGTGCATGAGGCTGACACAGATGTAACGACGTGGTTGGACGGCTTACCTTTCACCGTATAGCATTTTGAACACAATGCCATTCGCAAAATATTCGCCGCGAACTCGCTGCGCACTTGCTGCGAAGTCATTGCGAACTCGCGGCAAACACTTTGCGAACTCTCGGCGAATTTACCGCGCAATGGCTTCGCTTTCAATTCACCCGTTTGCTAGTGTGATAAGTGTGCTCTTAGGTAGCCAAATGCATTGGTTCCTACACAGTTTCGGTATTCTTCTGCTAATCGTGTCAAAAGCATCTTGTTACGCACGCTCAGACACTCGTCAACAGTGCTAGGTGACGGCTTCATGAGGTCCATGAGGCTTTCATGAGTACATACATACATACAGGGTGGCATACAGGGGATTGTGATAGGTCAGTGGGGATAAATCCTAGAAACCTTGACACCATTACTACCAAACCGCCGTAATTGTATACCGATAGACTAACAAACGCGTATGAAAATAAACTTTTCATCAATTTTAGATATAAGTTTTCTTAGAAAAAGTTACTACTTACAACCTACATTACCTACACACTCAATAAAGTCAGTATTTTTTTTATATATATTCAAGTGAGTAGATTTGATTCCACAAAAATGTCCTGTCTTTTTTTAAAAACTTTGAATACATTTTTTATTTCCTCCAAAATAGATTTACTTATATCATAAAATAATTTAGGATTTTCCCCCATGAACCCATCTCAACGCGCTACCCTGTATATCAATATAACAATTATTTTTATTGGCACAAGAAAGTCACAGTTTTTTTTGTAATACACAAAAAAAAACTTTACATTTGTTTGTTGTACAGTCCCACGCGTAAATGGACTTTTGAATGTAGAAGGACTTTTTGTAGCATCCTATGGAACAACATTGCACCTTTCAAGCCTGATTTATTTATGGATATTCATGTTAGACTAACTAATCTCAATGTAATCCTTCAGGAACCGATAAGTCGCAGCCATAAAGTAAGTTATAATAACGTCGTCGCCCGACACTTCTGGCGCGCCTGTGTCGTGTCGAGATTTACGACGCCTCGTTAGCGACGCGTTGAGATTATTTACTGCTAAACAAACACTCGTTCATTCACTTAACGGGTCCATCCACCAACGCCACGGGCTATCACAATTATAAGCGTGATTAAAAACGTCGTGAGGAAATCTGCATTGGGAAATAAATTCTCAGATACGTGCGTCGCTTGTTCCCCAATACGGTGATGGCCTTGATTATTTTTATTGTCCTTTGGGGACCGGCAATAAATGATTGGGTTGTTAGATCCGTAGGTATCAAAATAAAGAGGGGTGAGTTTACTACAAATACGCAAACATCAAACTTTGCTATTCATTTACAATCAGCAGTACCTGACTCCACATTTTAAGATAACCGGTAAGTATGAAGATTATTGACAAATTGTAGGAAACCCTTATAAAGATGAGATAAACCTGGCCAACCAACCATGCCATTCCATGTTGTCAAATTCACACTAACCCCATAGATGTCAATACCTTCTATCAAGCACACACTGCGCGCGTCACCCCGACTGCTTCGACACAATTCATTGGCGCACGCTCCGTCGATTTATTACCGAGGGTCAACGCGATAATCTCAGTCATTACACCTCTCCTTAGAGCTTTCAACCCCACGACGGCTACCAACCCCTGCGACAAATGAAGGCTCTACAACACTGGCCACAAGGTCGATGTTGCCGTGGCTGCGCGGGGACAGCGGTTGTAAGTCCCGCGGGACGGACGCAGATGTGCCGGTGCAGAGATGCAGCGTGTGCCGGATCGTGACAACAAAAAAAAAAACTTATGAAACAGAAGATAAGCTTCGGTTGCAATAACGATAAAAAAACAAAATGCAACGAAGATATTTTTACCCGCCCGTCCAAAGGAGTAGGGTTATGTACACGGAAGTCCGTCACCTAGCACCTGCCCGCCAAGTAAATTACTTTTTGCTGTATTTTACTCAACATATTTTGGAATACCTACGCATTACTTCATTGTGAATTATTATAAATCTTGAGGATGTAACGCCGCAGTACCATTGACAGTTTATTCTACAAGGTGTTACAAAAGTACCAAACTCTTTTTACAGGGTGTAACCTACTGGTCAACAGGATGTCAAATCTGTAAAAAAAAGTTGAAAAAAACAATTTTTATTTTATAACCTCAAAATTGAAAAATTTTAATAACTTTTTTGTTTTTGTTATTAGCTCAAATTTAAAAATATGTTTGAGCGTGTAGGTGCATTTATATAGCTTTGAGTTGTTAAAACATTGTGAAAGTCAATGAAAACAATATTTAAAAAATACTTTTCTCCCGCCACATCGTTCGCATTTTATTAATTTAAAAATTAACGGAACGTCATAGAGCAAAAAAAATATTTAGGTTGTGATCCCTATCACCGGGTGCTATTACCCTGTAAAAAGAGTTAGGTAGTTTTGTAACACCTTGTATAGTTTCATTCCACAGTGGAAAGGTTCGCAGACTGTGGGGCGCGTCACCCGCGCGTTGTTTCCACGTCACAACAGTGTTGTTTACATTGCAGATGACCCCGGAATGGAATGACAATAATATTTCATGTGTGATTGGACATGTCGGGACCACAGACTTATAAAAAACACAGACGGATTGTCGCATTGAGAAGGTGTGAAGCATGCTAGGTCCTCTAATTTCGTGTGCATACACGACCCGCACTCACACAGATACGCCCACTGCCTCTAATCCGCTGTCAGTACGTTGCGGACGTCAGCGCTAGTGAGATGCTTATTTGACTTTAGCAAAAATCATGAAATATGTCTTTTTGTGTAGTGAAAGGTTGCAAAAACTATGTGAAAAAATGTAAAAAGGCTCAAGAAATCTCCTACCATAGGTAAGTTATGAGGAGTCATGATACATTTTTATATTTAAGTTTTATTTACTTTTGTCGCAAATCGGGATAAAAATGACAGGAGTGTTCCCAGTTTTTTCTTCGGGAAAATTTCCCTGAAAGTGGGGAAATTTGTATTTTTGCATAATTTGTGATTATCAGATGAAGTCACACATTTTTAGGGTTACGTACCTAAAAAACTGACACTAATTACAATTATTGTCAGTTTTTTAGGTAAATTACTTTATAATAACCTTATATAATTACTTTATGATTTTTTATAGATTTCCTCGAGACAAACACAGAAAAGATGATTGGGTTCAGATTATACGCAACTGGAGAGATGAAAACCAATGGAACCCATCATCTTCTAGCACCATATGCAGTGCACACGTTTATGATGAGGACTACAGGACTACATACAAACGCCGGATTGTTTCAGTAGGCTCGGAGAACCTCTCTCGCTTCGCTCGCTCGTTCAAAAATCAATCCAAATCGGTTTGAAAATTATTTTTTCGTCGATTAAATTAGCTCCTATTTCACCCATGCCATAGGGGCACTTAATAAAGACTCACACCGTGTAACGAATTGATTTTTCATTCAAATTAAACATACAAATAAAATGGGAATCAGATTACTTCCTATACCTACTTATATTTAGGAAACATTATTTTGATGGATCTAACAGACCAAAAAAGTGAGCAAATGGATAATTTATCTGGCAACCCCAAAAGCACGCACACATCTTTATAGGGCAGCCATTTGCTTGCTTCACCCGGTGGTTAGAGAAGGTTCTGTCCGTCTTTTTTTTAGGTCCGTGGTCGGGACCTTGTTGTGACGACAGATGATGCTGTCAAACTTTTGACACGCCATACTTTTTAATTTATTAAATAATTATGTACGAGCTGACTTAAGCCGTTGCATTCTTTTATAGTGTCCAGTGGTACCTTCACTCATACTAGGTGAAGTGATCAGTCTCGGATAGTGTAGTTGCACTTTGACTCTTTAGATGGAATAGGCTTACCCATTAGCACCTATGTCATCAACACAGCTTAGCGTGTTTTCTCGCGTTTTGCTGTTTAAGGCGCTGGGCATAGTGAATCGCCCGCGCGCAAAAAAAAATGCACAAAATCGATTCCTGTATCAAATACACTAAACAAATTGAAAATGTTCACATATCAAACCCTAGAATTAGGTGAGACCTATCTAAAACAGCCAGTTTCGTGTTGACATTCATAAACGTTTTGAAGATATTTTGTTTGAAAAAAAGTGCGCCGCTTATTTTTTTTCATCAAAAATATCTTCAAAACGTTTATGAATGTCAACACGAAACTGCCTGTTTTAGATAGGTCTCTCCTAATTCTAGGGTTTGATATGTGAAAATTTTCGATTTTTTTTTGTGTATTTGATACAGGACTCGATTTTGTGAATTTTTCTTGGCGCGCGGGCTATTCACTATGTACAGCGCCTTAAAAAAGAAAAATATTTATATTATTTTATATTTTGAAGAATACAATTTCATGGAATTATTGTAAGCCGGTAAATAGTTTGGTCTTGAAAACAATGCGAATACCTCGCAGGCTAATAAATAAATTGAAATTCTATGATTTAATTTAAAACCTAAAAATCAAATTACATTTTCAGCCGCAAAAATACGTATCTTACTCAAGTTATTTTTTAAAGAGAATCTAAATTAATATGCTTGACAGTTTTTTTCTGAGCTGCTTTGATAGTAAAGTTCATCTATTACGGAGAAGATTTTGTTACTGTCTGCGACAAAATTAAGTTTTTATGTAGACACTTGACAGAAAATATTGGCTTAGTGTTGGGGCCAGCATTTGTTACGGCGCCGAATAATTTAGTAAAATCAGAAAGAAGCCTCACTTCAGCCGACCGTCATCTATCTATTATTCAATTTTACTTAAAACCAGACTTTTGTAAGAGTTAATATATTTTGTCTTATGTAAAAAATATTTGTACTTTTACCAAACTTAGTTTCCTTATCAGTTAATGTCCGAAATGTAAACATAGCGAAACATTTACCATCCAGACCACCATCATAATATTAAAGTATTTATTTAAATAATGTATTTCGTAACAAAGTGTGTTCTAAAATACTCCATTTTACAACCTTCCATACGTTAGTAGTTGTTCACTGATTGCCTCAGGCTCAGCAGGGTTGCGCCCCGCTTCACCGACCCCTCCGTGCAGCGCCCTCGCTCTAGACCCGTTCTGGCGGGTCCCCCGGTGACCCCCGGTGTACCGACGTTCCCCGGTGTACCGACGTCCCCCAGTGTGCCGCGCCGAGGGGAGCAATATCACAAATCGAAACGCTATATCATGCGCACCTGACGGCCCCTCACTGAAGGGATATTGCTCAAGTTTACTTTAGAAAAGTTATAAGTAATGTAGTCAACTGTATACAAGGTCAGGATGGTATAGGTGCTGGGCAAGCCTACTCCATCTAAAACAATGTCCCAGGCACTGCAGCGCCGAGTGGTCTCTTCACCTATCTAGTGTGAGTGAAGGTGCCACTGGACGCTGTATAAATCATCTCATTACGTAGATGCAAAGGCCTTAGTAGTATACAAGGTGTTACAAAAGATCCTAACTCTTTTACAGGGTAATAGCACCCGGTAACAGGGATCACAACCCATTATTTTTTTTTTTTGCTTTTGACGTTTCTTTGATTTTTAAGATACCAAAATGTGAACGCTGTGGCGGGAGAAAGTATTTGTTAAAATAAAGTGTTCATTGACTTTCACAATATTTTAACAACTCAAAGCTATGGAAATGCACCTATGCATACAAACATATTTTTTGAGCTAAAAGTAAAAACAAAAAAGTTATGAAATAATTTCAATAAATTAAAAAGAAAATGTTTTTTCAACTGTTTAGGATTCCGTACCTCAAAAGGGTAAAACGGAACCATTATAGGATCACTCGTGCGTCTGTCTGTCTATTTACCTGAAATTGCTCCTAAACTACTACCGATCGAGTTGAAATTTGGTACACATATGTAAGTCGGTGACTCACATTTTTTTTAGATCTTCTACGCAGCGTAAACTATCATTATTTTAACTTCTCATCAGGTCTCTCGGCGGTTGCGGCGTCGCTTCGCGGAACAAGACTCTGCTTACTAGAACAGTTTGTTTGCCGCCGAACTACACACACAGGACATAATAATATCTCTTACATAATATCCAGCAGTTTTGTTAATTAACTCTCTGGAGGGGCGTCGTCATAGTGGCAAATATGATAAATGGGGAGAATTAGGTAGGCAAATACTACTTATATTTCACTAAGCCGTTGTTTTTCACAAATAAGCTATCTTTTCTGCAAATAATTTCGATGCAGATGGCATTCTTACGTAAGTTGTTATACTACTAAATTTAAAATTAAAAAAACTACCGATTTTAATAATATTTTTAACTTCTATTTTTTTATTTACTATTTGACCCCCAAAAAGGCAGCCCGATTAAAATTAATTCATTTACGATTTCATTAAAACTAGATGGGTTAAGTGACCCCTTGAACGCTGCAGTGTCTGGGACATTTTTAGATCTACACCATGCTTTTAGTATCGAGTATAACGTTTATCTAGAGGACACATTCTTGGTATGTTCATAGCAGCGGCAACAAAATGCAGTAGAAATTCTATTGCAAAGGCATAAATGATTCATGCAATTTGCGACACGCTCGTTTGTATTCCTTAACACGTGTATATAGGTTTCTTTCAATGTAACTAGCTTTATACAGTATAAATAGTTATATTATAGTTATAATAAAAACCAAAAAAAGTTTGCTTCACAACAATTTGAAGAAATCTTTTATTTATCACCGGTTATCAGACTGCGATGGGAAATCACGAACAACGTTGGCCAAATTCAATTAAATTATTAACTGTAAGGTATGAATCGATATCCTCGATGCACATTGCACACGGTTGGCAAGGAGCCATGCGGCGGCGGCGGCGGCGGAGGGATTGCACAATCACTCTATTCATCTTGGGCACTTTAATGTTTGTATGGGTGTACTGCTTAAGAAACCAAACCACCATCTGGCTTGAACCGTACTGACCGCTGGCATAATGACAGCTGTCAGTTTCGGTCCAAGACGGCAGCCGAAAACTTGGGTTTTGTCTTTCATTAACCCCCGACCCAAAATGAGGGGTGGCACAAGTTGCATAGCTATTGTGTCTGTCTGTATGTGGCACCGTAGCTCTTAAACGGGCAAACCGATTTGGATGCGGTTTTTTTATTATGTGACTCAGGGTTTTTTAACGAGTTTTCTTGGATATTTTTTATCAAAATCGGTCAATTTTTTTATCAAAACAACCACACCGCGTAAATGTACCTAGCTCAGCTGTATGCCATCTGAAACAGTCTTCAGACGGCGCTGATTTTCAGCTAGCCCCATGCCACTGATCCATTTTACATGGGTAGAAACATTTTTCAGACGGATGTTTACCCAGGTGATGCATTCAACATTGATTATAGCAGCTTGCCTCAGCAATGCGCTGAGATTTCCGTCCCCTGCCGCGCGTCGACGCGAGTGAGTTGATTAAACAGCGCGGGACAGTGCGCTCTATTTTTGCAATTAAACTTGGTCTTAGCGCAGCCTCACTAGCAGCTCATCTGAATGTAAGACTAGATCCAGGTCACCGCTCCCGCAGGCCGCCGCCGCAGCCGCTGCAGCCGTAAAATATTAAAAAAACAAAATTGATGCGATTGCCGCAACTATCTCGCGCCGCGATCGATTCAAATATCAGTTTATGGCGCGAGGAGCTGAGGTTCGAATTTTAAATAGCAATTTTTATTAACTCCCTGTCCAAGGGGGAAGTGGGGTAAGACGGGAATAACTTCAGGAAATGCAGTAGATCTAAAATCCACGTACGCCTCCGTAAAATAATCGTTACCGCGGCGTTTGGACGATAACTTAGTTTTGTCGCCGCAGAGAGTGTGGGTGATTCCATACAATACAAAGTATGATATTATTTTGGATTCATCTGTATAACTGAACTTCGCTTGTGATACTCTGGTTATGATAGCACTTACAGCTTTCATAACTGTAGAGTAGAATATTAATTTTAATTGATGATTATTTCAGTTTACACAAACAATTTGAAACAAATTGTCGAGGCTTTTCGTTTCGGGGTACTTAAGTGCATTGATATTAGCTTTACACAGATTTCAGCCAACTTGCTGAAAACTGAAACATTACGACGACAACGAACTCTGTGTTCTTATAATGAGCAAAATAATACTTTCTGTTATTACACGGTACATGCAATATGCAGTATGAGGGAACTCGTTATATACCTAACACTGCGGCTACTAGCATTACAGGAAATAAACAAGTTGAGCTTTAATGATCTTCTTATGTTACAAATACATGTAGTATTTGATACAAAAAGCAAAATCGTGGCGTAGAGCGATGGAAGCGTTCTTGCCCGACTTGGCTTGATTTTGGCCATTCGTCCCGAAAACAGAATTACATTACAGGAACCTTTCATTAATTGGCAGCGCTGAACAAAGACTCCCCGGGCGCCGGCGGGGGTGAGGCGCGGTGGGCGCGCGGGGAGGGAGGGTGACTGGGCGTACACTTCGCCTCAAAAGTGCAAGAGTTAATTAAGTCCGGCGCGGAGCTCCGAATAAATTAGCGGGCGGACGCGCGCGACGCATTTGCATTTCACTGGACACTGCACTTTTGTCGGCGAGAGTACACGCGGCCGGCGCGGCGCCCGCTCTTTAATTAAAAAGTTTCATTAGAGACGTCAGCCGTCAGCCTGACTGGTTCCTACGTGCATGATGTCAGCCGTGAGCCCGACTGGTTCCTACGTCCATGTCCTCTACTACCCTTCATCACCCGCTCCCGCACATTGCACGTGGCTGTGGAATGTTACATTTCTTGTTAATATCTAAATTCATGTCTACTATACGTCACTGATCTAAACTTTTCAGAAGGTCTGCCGTGTGTACGCAATATTGCGGAATATACAAAGTACATAATATTATATATGTATATGAAGCAACAACGAACGCACGTGAGATGACGTGTAGCGCAGAAAGGCAAACATCCGGCTCATCGCATATTATTTCCAGAGAAATACTATAATACTGTATAAAGAAATACGAGTTCCACGTAAAGAGAAAACGAAGCCTTTTAACCTCGTTTATTAAATTATTTCGGTACAAATCACGACATCGTTATGCAATAACAGCAATATTATTTTCTGATGATGTTGCTTCCAATCACATATTATTATATTATTTCTCCAGCTTGTTTTCAAAGTACAATTATTATTGTTTGCTATGTCACTAGGTACACTGGGCAAATAGTACTTGTAGACGCCCTTCTATGTTCAGCGTCTGGTATTTCTATATTTGACAGTATCACAGCCGACAGCTGGTTCAGTGGGATGCAAACACGCTACAAGAAGGAAACCTACCCCATACTGGTGGAGTGGACTGTGAAATTATAGTTTCGGTAACAGGAAATATCATTATATTAAAATGTAATGCTAATATTTTTCTGCATGCCATTTCAAGCAACCTTATAAGAAAGGAAAAAAATACCGCTTTCAATATTTCAAGTTGTTATGAACGACGACGCCTAAAAGTATTTATTATTACGAGTATCTGGTTGGCAGGAACTGTAGACTGTAGAAGCATACAGAGTGAAGTTGAAGAGATATTGAAACGGTGCAGCATGCATAGAATGATAGACATACTGAGCTCAATATGAACTCTTTCTCCCCCTTTCTGTCTCTCTCGTTTAATCTAAATAGAGCGCTACAGATATCATAGTTGTATCAAGCTATAAATCTCATTTTAGCCGGTTAGGCTAAGCTAGCTGCAAATAAAGAGCTATTTGTTGAAGCAAACCGGCGAGACGATGTAGAGTCAAACGGTGCAGCGTGTGGCGGTGAGATACGACATGGTGATCCCAGTGGTACCTACCCCAGTCGGCAGGGCGCAGGGCGAACGTGGCGGTACCGCCGTGCCCCAGTCCACAGGGCGCAGGGCGAACGTGGCGGTACCGCCGTGCCCCAGTCCACAGGGCGCAGGGCGAACGTGGCGGTACCGCCGTGCCCCAGTCCACAGGGCGCAGGGCGAACGTGGCGGTACCGCCGTGCCCCAGTCCACAGGGCGCAGGGCGAACGTGGCGGTACCGCCGTGCCCCAGTCCACAGGGCGCAGGGCGAACGTGGCGGTACCACCGTGCCCCAGTCCACAGGGCGCAGGGCGAACGTGGCGGTACCGCCGTGCCCCAGTCCGCAGGGCGCAGGGCGAACGTGGCGGTACCGCCGTGCCCCAGTCCACAGGGCGCAGGACGAACGTGGCGGTACCGCCGTGCCCCAGTCTGCAGGGCGCAGGGCGAACGTGGCGGTACCGCCGTGCCCCAGTCCGCAGGGCGCAGGGCGAACGTGGCGGTACCGCCGTGCCCCAGTCCGCAGGGCGCAGGGTGAACGTGGCGGTACCGCCGTGCCCCAGTCCGCAGGGCGGCACACATCGCGCGGCACCACGACACAGCTGATTTCATTTTATGTCCAATAAAGCACCGCGGGCCCGGGCGGGGGGACGGGGAGACGCGCGGGGGGAGGGGCGCCGCGCCACTCGCCCCAGCTAATCTCATTTGGAACGAGTTCCTTCGGAGCGATTTTGTTAAGAGAAACTGATTTTATTGCTAAAAACCCTCTGAAATAGAAATAAAAGCGCCGGATCCATGTATTTCGAGATAACACTCTCTTATACCTTTTCATCGTCGTATTGGCGCACTAATACTGCAGTTCAGCCATAGCCAGCCTTTAAAGCGTTGGATTGATGGTGTTAGGGCCATTACGCCTTACAGAAATACTGAACAAAATGGTAAGCCCTAGCAGTACACTAACACGCCAATGTGCTACGAAGCATCTACATCGTAGACCCGCTACGCCGTAGCATACGCTACGCGCCGCTTGCTACGAAAATGTTTTATCTTTTTTTCCGTTTTCCCAAAGGAACCGTCATATAAAATTCTGTTTAGTACACTTCCGGTTTTATAATGACTTGAGTCCAATGAGTCTCTACTTCCGGCGTCCGAACAAAACGATCGCTTTGAACTTTGTTTATTTATTCTATGTTTTGCTTATTAATCAAGAATAATTTAAGATGTCATAAAAAAATAAAAAAAATAAAAATGTGAGAGAGATTACGGGCCGCCACATACAGTCGGAATTACGAACGGGAAAAAATTTAATCGGGATTTCGAAGGCATACAAGTCTCTGGATCTACCATACACATACGGTTTATTTTTCTTCCGGAATTTTTATAGATTTGTATGCAGTTGCTGCGTTCGGAATCACTATTCGTTTTTCCGTTACTGAAAAACGCCTTATCTGCCTGTATGTGGCTGGCCTTTATATTTAAATATAGTTAGTATTCACATTATGCCATTCATTAGGTTCGTGACAAGAGGCTTGCCTGCTGTAGTTGATAAAGTTGATGTATGAAAATAAACTTAACTGGTTAGCGGCGCTTCTCACTGAGAAATACTCATCATAATAATCCGTGAATACACTCACCCGCGAGTTCTACTTTGCATAGTCTAGCATTACGAATGTTGCTTGCGGCGGACGTAGCGGCGCTGGTGTCTCTAAACATAGCGCGCGTTGGACTCGCAGAGTGGATTAATAAAGTTTCTTATTCTACATACATTTTGCCGCGGTTAATTTTCAAATGAACAAAAAGAGACTATCGCAAGGAGACTTTCGTACTATTTACTAACAATCATATTTGTTTCGTTACTTTAAATAAACTCATCGCTCTTTTATGGGGCTGTATTTGGGATTAGGTATGGTAATTTTAATGTTCCTGTAACAGTAGCACAGACTTATCTTTGTGTTTGAATTAGCTACTAGCTTCCTCAAAATAACATAAGTTAAATTATAATGTAGAAAGTCTCAGTGACACACAAGTAATGAATGAAGTGTTGAGGCACAGCCTACAATGAGCGGGCTACTTGCGGCGCGCGCGTCGTTGTCTCGGTGCTCGGTCGCTGTACGAGCCTCGTTTGTGGCGGGACAATGCAAGCACGAGAGCCTCCACATACGTTGGCGTACGTGTAGCAGGCATAATTAGGTATCCCGGCCCCGGTCTAAACACACAGCGACAACGGTGCCCCTCTCCTAATAACTCAAGCTCGAGATGAAAAACACAAAATCTCTCGCTTTGACTCATCGAGTAAGTAACTAATGAAGGCGCGCAAACACTCGAGTCCCAGACGGAGGGTGCATCTCCGCGGTGGAGGGTCGCGGGGGGTGGGGGGGGGGGGGAGCTACTAAAGGGCTGAATATTGATGAGGTACCGCGATGGGTGCATTGTTTCAGCCTCCCGCACGTGAACATTTTGTGTGTGAATTCCCGCGCCGAAGCCCTCGCCGCTCGGAGCCACAAGTGGACAGAGGAAACGCGCTTTTTTGACACTTTGCCAATTTGTATTGGGACTGTTATACTAGCTTTATTCCTAAAACACCCCACCTTCTTAATGTAATTTCCAACAACTTTTCTACGACTTTTCGAATAGCTCTATGCTTTTTATTTATTAAAATGAGCTTTTAAAAAAAATCCCTGTATAAAGATTATGGTTGTTTTGAAATTAAATAGTGGTGAATCTTTTCTTAAAATAGCCTCGATTTTATCATTCAATGTTAATTAACTTGTCAACCACAACCAACACAAAAGTAATTAGAACAACTTGTTCACTAACTTTACTTTAACTGGGCACTTAATCTTAATAATTCAGAATTAAAACTATTAGAAGAAGTGATTCTACATCCAGAATAGTAAATGAGTTTTGTATTAAATAACAAATAACGATTTTAAAAAAAATATTGTCAAGAATACATAGGTAGTTCTTCTAGTTAAATACTGACCCTTTTGAACAAGGATGTATTTATTTTGCGGTGGTGGCGGTGGGTACATAAGTTTCAATAGAGTAACTTACACCTCGCCTTGCTTAGCGCAATGCATCGCAGAATGAATGGCTGGATTACGCGTGTACAACAGAAAACGCAATTTACTTTTATTTATTGCCAAAATTAAAGGCGTCTGTTTTAAGCCGGCTTGACTTGGCTGGCTTGATTGGCTACCGACTATGGATTATTGTTTGCTACAGATTACTATATTTTCTCAGGAGTGTTTATGCTTTTAGCGGTGGTGACTTGGTAGAACATTTGACTCGGTTCGATTCCCGGCGTACCTATGACTTTGTATATTTTCAAAGTTACGTACATTTGTGAATTTGAAGCAGCAAAAAACTATTAACTGTGAAGGAAATAATTGTGAGGAAACCCGCAGCTTAGCTGGCTCCACATGACTTATCTTTTCTATGGACTAGGCGCTGGGTAAGCCTACTCTATCTAAAACAATGTCCCAGGCACTGCAGCGCCGAGTGGTCTCTTCACCCATCCAGTGTGAGTGAAGGTGCCACTGGACGCTCATTACGTAGATGCAAAGGCCTTAGTTTTTTTTTTATGCTTACCAATCTTGGATATAGTAAGAGTAAGAGTTATCCAGTTCAAGTTCCTGTTCTAATACAAATAACGTTTTTTTTTAAATTATTTCTACACAATCTTAACATTGACGAATTGCATACATACTTATGTAGGCAATTATATCTTAGATCTTTTTGATCTTAGTGTCTATTGTATCGGCTAAATAAACCATCTCGATGCAGTTGAATGAGCGCTCAAAACCTTTGACCAATATTCCTTTTACGGACGGAGAGCAATTTTGTTTTCTCTATTGTACATTAACATTGTAGAAGCGCTCTCGTTTACTTACCTCTTCCTTTGTTTATTTAATGCCGTCCCTCGGCGAACGCACGTGCGCGGCAGACCACGGCCAGTACCACCGGCGACACGCTGAGATACCCCTCGTAGCTCTTACCGTGCAAGGTATAAGTGCGGTAATCAAACAACAAGCGGTATCTCAGCATACCGCTGACCGTACCCGTGTAGCGAGCTTATTGAGCTCTCTCTGGGCCCCGCATTACATGAGGCCAGTATTTGGAAGCCACAGATAGTAATCATTTACGATCCTGTCTTGGCACATAGGAGGTTCATTTTGAGACTGTGACTAGTTCGAAAATAAGGGTTAATATCTTCTTAGCTTACAAGCACGGGTAAAAATATTATATCCAGCGTTGTGTAATTTTGATAACATTAGCTCTATCGTATTTTGTTACCGCTTACAGAATCCAAGATCCGAAAGTACACAGAGCATAGTTTAGTTATAAATAGGCTGTGCAAATTAAAGCACTGGGACAATTTTCATAATTTTAGTTAATTTGAGTGTATTTTACACAGTTTACAACAGGTTGAGATTTTGATGGTCGATATTTTACTCGATTTATACCTCGATTGGTTTTTCTTGATTTGTTTTAAGTAGTATTGAAATAAGCAGTATAGCATAGTATTTAAATTAATGGGCCTTTTTCTTTTGCGGCAGAATTTCGTTCATCGGACGATAGTAAACACTCGCATGTTGTGTGTCGTTACCTCTCAACTTCCTCCGTGTGGCGTGTCGTGTGTCGTTACTGCTGCTCTCGTCAGAGTCATTCTGCAACATCGTCTGGGGGAGGTGAGTAAACAGCTAAACCAGCCTGCACGGTATGCGGAAGGTTGCGGGTTCAAGTCCTGTCCTGAGTGAATTTTTTCATCTTATTATAAATGTTTAAACAGCTAAAGCTAAATCCTTTATGATGCTTTATGTAAAAGCCTTCGAACACTGCATTTTTTGTGTGTTACAAATTTACCAAGATATCTTCAAAACTTTTATGAATATCATTAGATAGCTTTTACATGATGCTAGGGTTCTGCAAAGTCATTTTCTCGATTCATTTTTAGTATATCTTTAATTTATAAATTTTAATTAGATTTATCAATAGATACTTGTTCTGTGGTTTGGTTTTTTTCAATCGCAACCAGCATGTTACAACGTTCTGCTAGGAAAAAGTCTAATATAAAATATGGTGAAAAACTCTCTCCATTGGAGTCCAACTCGCTCTTGCACTCGGTTCTGAAGATATCTAAGTAGTAATCGAATGGCAGTGTTGTCTGGTTCCCGCAGCGGCGGCGGCGGCGGCGCGTCTTCCATCACGTCGCCGGCGCGGCGCGCGCTGCGCTCGCGTTATCGATCACGTCACCGGCGCGGCGCGCGCTGCGCTCGCGTCATCCATCGCGCTGCGCTCGCGTCGATGTGGGTCAATCCCGTCTCGTTCATTACGGCTCGCCGTGCTTTTTACACTGTTTTACAAAGCGATTCCTGATTGGCTCGGCTAATGATCGCTTTTCAAGGTATTTAACAATTTATTACAGCAATTTTATCACGCGTTTTCAATAATTATGTGGAAGTAAAATGCGTGCTCAAAATGACAGTATAAATTACTATTCTGTAAAGGTACTTAACTGCATCTTAATTGGTTGAACAACGTGCTAAAGTCAGGCATAACGTTGATGTGGCCAAGCAAATCAATGCGCTACAATCGTAGCAACATCTATGTTAAGCCAGAATTAGCAAGTTGCTTTTGAGACACAAGTGGACCTGGGCAAGTTGAATTAGAATTTCCTATGCAGCAAACCTGCTACCTCTCTTGCTGGACAGAAAAGTGCGGGGGCCAAGCTTTTCTTCGTTGTATCTTGTCACGTTTAGCCTTGAAGAGGCGGTAAAATAATTTGTAGCCGTGCCGTGGAACCCTGGAAGGTGGAAATTTCCACAAAGTGAATTCCAGGTTCGGAATGCTCTGGTTTCGTGCAGCGCCACCAACAGCAGAAGAAACAGGTCCAGCAGTAGCAAGCGTGTGGCGGTACACAAAACCAGAACGGGGAAACTATAATTATTTTTACACATTAACTAGGCATTTTATAAAACAACTGAAAATGCGAGCTAGTTGCTAAATTATATTTTAAATGTATAAAAGATTGCTAGCAAGCGTGAAAATGCCAATTAATGAAGGTTTTATGAAATTAAAATGAAAAGGATTTAAAATAACACGATGACAAGCATTTTGCAAGCGGCCATGATGACATCGCTCACGGTCAAAGTCCATGAAAGCGGTGAACGATGATTTAGCATCATGGACCGGCGTAAATGATAATTAAATTAATGGGAAAAGGCTTTTAGCATGATAAAAGCTAAATGCACAAAAGATATTAGACAAAGGCAACACAAAATCGTCAAGTACCTACTTATTTCTAACAAAGTAATTTGCTCACACTTACCCAATTAGCGGGGGCACACGACACAAAATAAAGAAGTTACATTTTTAATAATGGTTAAGCGCAAGACGCGGCGAGGTAGGATCCACCTCCGGACATTTAGAGCGGCAGTGGCCACGGCGATATAGTGCGCGCGCGCCTGCTGCCGTAGCCCGGAGGAGAATGACGATGCAAGCGTCGATCCAACATGGCCACCAGACCAGCGCGGTAGGGCGCTGCCAGTGATTCACACCGCCCGATACTTAGAGAAACCGATAAGGTCGGTTATGATCGGACGGTGTAAAATAAAAGAGTAACGGCAATAAATAACGTTACAATCTTTTAATATATTTCTGAGTAAAGAGTAAATCTCATGTGATAACCGGTGGGCAGTGGAGGTGGCTGGCTCGCGGGTCGTGGCACACATCGGACTTTAAATTAGATCACCTCTCGCGCCGCAGTGCGGCGGGCGAGCGGGGGCGCGGGGCGGACGGGGCGTTGGGGCGCGCGGAGCGGGAGGCGATTAGCGGCAACGCCGGGGACGCGTGGCCGCTGGGCGGATAGCACCACGGGAACTACCGTCTTCGGTTTGCCTTACCGTAGATAATTTCTAAGACTTTCATGAATTTTTGTCACAGACACCCCGGAGTTGTTCTTCAGTTTTGTAATGGTATTGCGCCAGTATGTTCTGTGTGACATTATTTGTATGTTCCTAGTCGGTGCATTGTTCGTTATTTTTTCCTTTGAGTGTCTGCCTCTTTTTCCCCATAGTTTTATTTCTATTCTATTTTTCCTTTTATTTTTTAGATATACTTTGGACTCTGGCAGAATACCAGCGCTATGGGCACGGGTAGCTACCTACCCGTCTCATAGCTCATGCTGAGTCAGACCCTTTTACTGACCACTGCGCACAGTGGGATTTACTATGAGTTAGGTATGTGTAGGTCATCCCATCTGCAGTACTTTTAAGTTAGTGACTACCTAATTCTAAGTACTTACCTTACTTTAGGTTGTGAAATTGTGATCAGTAAAAAAACGCTTTATTCTATTATAGATAGTTCATAGCATCTTGTTTGAAGCTGTACATAGTGTGCTTGTAACAACATATTTTTTATTAAGGGATCATTATAACAAATATATAAAATATGAAGAAAACTGAAATAAGGGAAAGTAACAATATCGTCCTACAGTTAAAAAAATAACTGAATAAAACGCGAGGAAGTTAAAGCGCACTAAAAGTTCATTATCGACGTTTTTGTGTTTTCCTCTGTAATGTTGGCAGGCTGTAAGTACACATATTTTAATCAAGTACCTCGTTACCGCGTACATGTGTGCCGGTAATTAATCGAGGTTGTGTTGTGTGTCGAGTCGATCGCTCATTCATTATGGAGCGCAAACCGCGCGGGACCGCGGCGGGTGGCGCGCGGGCCGGCGCGGCAGAAGGACGGCTGTGACTGGAGTTACATTTTGGAAATTGGAAAGCAGTCTATCGCAACTTTTGATCGTAGAATCATATCTTCCTTTATTCTATCCCTTATTTTGATATCTACAGCAAACTTTTGCGGAGTTGGCTGGGTGACTGCTAGATACATTCATCAGTTACCAGATCTATGATGAACAGAATACTGTGCGAAGTTGAAAAATAATAATTGTATCGTTTAGGTTACAGTTTAACAGACTACAAGGTTTTCTAGAACGTGAAACTACATGCGGCAGCGCGCATTTCCAATTTTTGTAAAAAACATTATTTTGAAAACGGTAATCATTTGCTATAACATTTAAAATAGGTACAAAATAATTTTCAAAAAATCTTCTTCGACCATTGTAACTTACATAAAAATCCATACTCAATTAAGTCTAGTACAAGTTGTTTTGTTAGTAAACGGGATGAAAAGGCAATCCGAGATGAAAGGATGTACCTACCACGTTCCTGATTTTAAATCGGTACTTATGAACGTACTAATTAATTAAAGCTCTTCAGCCATTATTTAGCACAATTTGTGAAAGGATCATTCTCGGTGTATTTTGAAGTAGCGCTTAATTTAACCATTAAAGGCTTATTAATCTGATGTCACTCGTGAAATCTTTCTTTTTCTCTCGCGTAACACTTTTACACATGTCAGAAAGAGAGAGAATATTTGATATTTGGTAGAATTTTTGCAGCCACATCACAGGGAGGTAATAGGTGTTAATATTAACGAGCAATCTCGGTATTATCGAGTCGGCAGATTCGCCGCGATACGCGTCCTGCGAGCGGCGGCTCCACACACACTATGGTCATTATAGAACATCCACATTTCACACACATTAAGGACTAAATTCACATTATTCCTTCATCAAACATTATTATGATCTTTGATTTTAATTCAAGAGGACCAAGCGAGCAAAGCGAGATAAGTTCTCAGAGTGTACTGGAATAATTCGGCATTTGTATATTTGTATGTACCTACGTATGAATGTTTAGAATAAGAATAAGAAGATAACGGCGATGTTTGTTCGACGATAACTTGAGTTTCTCAATAGGAGCTCTGGCTAGACTACCTAGTTTGGCCCAGGAAATACCGATTGGTCCATACGAGCTTAGGATAGACTGGTGTGGCCTAGGCGAAACTAGTTTATCCTGAAATCGGGTTTGGCCAGTAACATAAGCAATGCGCGCACGCATGTGTTAGCAAAAAGTTATACATCGTGACTTCACAATTCGGGGCGAACTCCTAGTTATTCATATTTATGTGGTATCCATATAGAGTTTGTAGAAACTGCCTGTAGTTAGAGAGCTGGTGACCAATCGAGATATTTTTTCGTACAAGGCTAGGAGTTGGTAGGCTGATAGAGTAGACTTCGCTGAGTCTGGGAAAAATATTTTTTTGGCACGGTCGCGGTTGAAAGTTAGATTTTTTCGACTTTGTAAGTTTAAATGTATGGGTTCAGTATATTTTTTCTGTCATACAAGGCTAGAAACTTCTAGGTTAGTTGTTGAGACTCCGTTGAACAAGAAAATATTTGTTTTTTTGGCCGGGCGTGGTTGAAAGTTTGATTTTTATAACCCAAAAATTCACACTTTCTAGGTTATAAAAAACAATATTTCTACCGCGTTTGGCTAGTAATAAATAGTGATTTCGTGATCAGCGGAGACTAAAAAGATAGCCTAAAAACTCCCAGCCTTGTAGACAAAAAATAAATGACTCAACCCATACATTTAAACTTTCAAAGTCGAAAAAATCTAACTTTCAACCGCGACCGGACCAAAAAAATATTTTTCCCAGACTCAGCGGAGTCTACTCTATCAGCCTACTAACTCCCAGCCTTGTACGAAAAAATATCTCGATTGGTCACCAGCTCTCCAACTACTGTAAATCATTTGTTTAGTGTACCTACAACAAAGAGTATTCTATACAATATCTGTGCCATTATTGGAAGAAAATTAACGTAATTTTATTGTTGTAACATTTTCTTCGAAGGCTACCGGAAACTACTAGTTTTATCAAAGGTACCCGAATTAGCTAAGTCAATCTTCTGCGGCGTCCTCCGTGTGCCATTAGATGAGAGGCAGATAACAATATATTACGCTAAGAAAATGAGCTAAGATGTCCCTCGACCCTCCCCCGGCTCCCCCCTTCGCCCCGCACACCCCCCCTCACCCCCGGTCCTAATTAAAGGGGCATACGGTCCGAGTGTAGTTTTTCGCCGTCGAAATGAAACGGATAATAAAGCAGCCGCTAACAAACTACCGCAAGGCTCTAATGAAAATGAATGTCGCGTTGTATAGCCACATGCGTGCGGATTTGGAGTGACACGACGGACTGACACGTCAATTTTTTTAAAGATCAGCTGAACAGTCGTTTTAGGTATTGACTATATGTATAGGCACAATTCTTGCTAAATCTATTTTCATCCAACTTGGTTAATACAAATCTGAACCTCATACTACGGTTCTAAAGGTATATCTAAGAACACTCGCTAGAGAACCAGCTTTTAAATATGAAAAAAAACACATCCAAATCAGTGCACGGTGCACCCGTTTAAGAGCTACGGTGCCACAGACACACAGACAAACACACACACAGCGTTAAAAATTTAGCTCCATTTTTATATTAAAATACTTTTTCATTTTTGTCTTCTCTCTACAGGGCGATTTTTAAACTCTTTGCGACCCCCTTGCCTGGCGGCTCACCTTCAACCCTCGTGGAGCAAGCCCCAGTGCCTGTACACCCCCTAGAACAATCCTTGTACCTAAAGGAACCCTTTACCTACCGTGTGTGACCATTTTTATGTGCCGCGCGTGCCAATAGTGAAACCGCGTGCACCTAACCTAAATCTGTGGTGCCCAAAGTGTGTAGCCCAACCCTTAAACTATTCCCCAAGCTCCTGTGGGAAACCTCCCCTGAACACCCAGCTGGTCCAAGATCCGAGCTGATCAACTGTACAGAGCTGTATAACCCGTGCCATTAAAGAAACGATATATAAATGGCGGATACTCTCGCGCCCTCTCGCTTTAATCATATCTCTGTCTATACTCACACGTAACGTTAGCAAAGTCATTTTAGGCAGTCCTGATTAGTCACCTACGCTTGGCTAATAAAACACGCCAAAATACGTTCGCCTCTTATTGATTTTTTAATGTTTATCGAGTTATTTCAATATTGTAGTTTACGTTAAGTGTTGTTATTTGTTGAGGTTTGTATTATTTACTACGTTTTAATATTTTTGATCTTATTTTCATAAAGATTGTTGTTTAATCACAAACCCAACGTAGAACAACTACCTAATCAATAAAGAAAGCATCGTAAAACAATATTTCCTAACCAAAAATGTAAGAAAGTTTTAGGTATGAACCGAAATCGTATTATCGTAACCTCTTTTTCAGACCTTACCATAGGTACCCGCCGCCATTTTCATATCGTTTCTCTATTGGCACGGCTTATACGCTGCTGCAACCCCCCGTGACGTGCAAGTAAGCATAGGTACTTGTTTCCTTTTTACCGCAGACTGAATTGTCACTGCCCCCTTTAGTCAATATTCGTCTATTGCTGTAGTTGTATTAGGATCGCGTGTAGTTAAGTGGAGCCTATATGGCTGTCTTACCTCGTACGTCTGCCAACCCCGCGGGGGAGTCAAGGGTCGTCGCGCAAAAACAAGTGACTCCCTCACTCACTCACTCAGTCACTCGCGCGGTAATTTATTCATTCGCTTCCACAACGCGATTCACTTTAAATAATTTGATTCCATTTGTTAGACGCGGGATAAATTATCGTCTTTGGTTTATTCATTTGAATAATCTTATTGAATAAACGCGCGCCGGCGCTAGATCTAGACTTGAGTGAGGTCTGCCGCGGCCTTCTATTGCTACTTTAACTACAACAGTAAGTTCCGTAACAGTGTCTGCGCGGCTGGACTCTGGATTCATTCTGTTAGTTCTACAAACGATCGACCAGACGTATCACTCAATGCTGCCGTAGCGGTAGTTTGAAGCACTAAGCCCACGTCGGGTTGTGGGCAGTTTCGTAGCTCACTTTATTTCAAGTCATCAAGTCGCTACTCCTCAAGTACGTGGACATTTCTGAAGGCGTATTAAGAATGAGGCCATTAACAGTCGCTTGTTGCCTTTATTGGCATAAGATATCTCTATTTCAGTGACACCGAGCTTATTCAGCGAAAGATAAAATTATTTGTTGTAAAAATATCTAAACGTCCCAAGACTAGCCAGTGCTAAGTGCTGCTGGCCATAATAAATCAATTGGACATTTTGTTAACTAAGTTGATGTCTGTCTCGGGCGAAGCGACCTTTGTAAATGTCGTTTACCTATCAACTTCTGTTACCCAACTCCACGGAAATGGGTAACATTTTCATATTTGATTTAAATGCTTTATACAACGTGTTACAAAACATCCTAACTATTTTTACAGGGTGTAACCTAGTGGTCAACAGGATGTCAATTCTGTAAAAAAAAGTTGAAAAAAACATTTTTTTTTATAACCTCAAAATTGAACAATTTTCGTAACTTTTTTGTTTTTGGTATTAGCTCAAATTTAAAAATATGTTTGTGCATGTAGGTGCATTTACATAGCTTTGAGTTGTTGAAACATTGTGAAAGTCAATGAAAACATTTTTTTTTAATTCTTTTCTCCCGCCACAGCATTCACATTTTATTAATTTAAATATCAACGGAAAGTCATAGAGCGAAAAAAATATTTAGGTTGTGATCCCTATCACTGGGTGCTATTACCCTGTAAAAAGAGTTAGGTACTTTTGTAACACCTTGTATAACGTCAAATACAGTTAATTAGTACGTAAAAATCTACAGCAATACTCTGTGTAAGTAAATTCAATTATCAATATGAAATACCATCGTGATAAATCACTACACTTTTTGCAGGTGGTTTCGTCCGGCTTCATACATGAGTGGTGTTTCATCAACCGTTTACTGGTAAAAATTTTCAAGCCAAAATATTATTATTATTATTTCCATCGCGTTTTTACGACACCAGCAGCAGCAGATGCACAGATGTTTCAAATTATGTTGTCTCGCACAGTTTGACACGTCGTAGATCAGTGTCGATGTATTTATGTGTATGTTGGCACGAGCGCCCCTGGTTATGATACCTGAGGGAGCGAGTACACAGCTACACCGGGACACGAAGGGTGGCTCCGTGGTCCGTGGGGTGCAGGGCGAAAGATTCAATCAAATGAATCGTTAAAACTATTTACAGCGCTAGTTAAAGAGAGTCCCTGCACTAAACAACGTTTTATTACCTCATAGCAGTTTCTATCACTCTGCACTTTCAATAAAATTATTGTAACTTCTATTTTTAAATTTTGAAACATTGGCGTCATAAGTGTTTACAACTGAAACTGTATCACCCTTACTAATAGTGATTTTATTCATAGAATCATAAAATAAGCAGTAAATAAGAAAAATACTACTAATAATGCCTGAATTGACAGATCAGATGTATACAGTCACAACAAAGATGTTCGTTTCTATGAAAACTTCCAACGTGCTTATAAAACAGTTGTATTATACGGCGTGGATAAGGATTCATTGTTTGTAAGTCAGAAGACTTTACAACTGACAAGGTCGCAAATATTCGGCTACCTCGACGTGAAGTAAAAGTAAGTGAAACCGTCAAATCAATATAAAAGTATCGTAAAGCGTCTCCCTCGTACTTATTGAACAACAAAATAAATAATCAAATCACCTGCGCACCGCGCAAATGGCATTTGTATTCACAATCACGCGTCACGGGAAAAAAGGAGCGTGAAATTAAGCGAACGACGTGTCACCCCCCCCCCCCCCCCCCCCCCGCCTCTCTACCCTCCCGCGCCCCGGGGATGCCCCGAGGGACAGACGATGACACCCCGCGACCTACACGCGCGTACACGCACAGCGCGCAAAAAGCCCACTCAATAATGATTAATTCAATTCAATTCAATTCATACATTTATATCAGACAAAGTCCGTAGGTGTTAGTAGTACAAAAATAATACTTAATACTAATATTAGTAGCGATCAAAAAAAATTAAAAAAATATTTTTAAGCAATGAATGTCAGAGTATAGTATAGGCACGTAATATCCCACCAAAAACATTTTCATGTAAAAAATGTTGCCAAGACGAGACCATACACCACGCACTGTCAAAAAGCTGTCAGATCTCATGTTGAACCAAGCTTCTAACTCTACACGCCGTAACTCTACAAGCCCTAACTTCACAAACTTTACACCTTAGTCAAAATATGTGACTTGGCCGTTTCATAGTACAAAAGCAGTAAAAAAAAAATTTGCTAGCCCTGAGTCTAACAAAATGTATAAAATAATGTGTTATGTGCTATGTGCTATGTGCTATGTGCTATGTGCTATGTGCTATGTGCTATGTGCTATGTGCTATGTGCTATGTGCTATGTGCTATGTGCTATGTGCTATGTGCTATGTGCTATGTGCTATGTGCTATGGAGTTTACTGTCTGCCAGCACGATATACAATGCTAAACGTAGGGTCAAAATGCACGATGTTATAATAACCAAAAAGTGGCCATTTTAACGGATGCTAAGTTTACTGACAAAACAATACCAAGGCTTCATCGCCACCATGCCCTTTCAATAAAACTCCATTATTATAGAATCCAGAAACTTGTGAGCACTAAAAAGGGCTACCTTTTTAGTGCTCACAAGTTGGCGCAACTGTCTAGTAATGCCATCAAGTATAGCTCTTAAAATTAATACGTAAAAAAAGTTTACTTACATGGTAGGCAACGTATGAGGTAGTGGCCACCTCTGGTGTCAGAGTTTACTGCGATTAAAATCATATTTAACACCTACCTTAAAACTGTTCTAATAAAATACAAGGACCAAGCCCCTGACTAAGATTAAAAAAAAGAAAAAAAAAACTAGAACACAATTTTCCGAACGATAAAACTGTTTCAAAGCAGTAGTTAGTAGCGGGACAACAAAATATTTGCCATAATCGATCTCAGGTATTGCAAATAATATTCACAAAATTATTCTAATTAGAAGTGAACCCGCGTAGTCCATACCAACTGTGATATTTAGGAGCTCGCGCTACACCAGCGCCCCGAGCGGTAAATCTGAGCGCGGTAGCCCTCATTATGATTGCACGCTGCAGTGGTACTTCTGTGAGTCCCGCGTGTGTGCAGGTACCCTTATGTTCACGACGATGTACCTACTTACAGTCGAGCGAGAGTGAACAGAGCTCAATACTCCACAGCTTCATTAGTCATCACCGCCGATATCCACCATAACGAGACTCCCGCAGCTTTGTGCAGACAAAAGATATCAAATTATAAAGCGACAAGACTCAATAACAATGTCTTAGTGAAGTTTGTTTTCGAGTTACAACAAAAAGCCGCAAATCGTCCTGAACACAATAACAGCGCGAGACGCGATAGCATTGTTAGCGCTAGTTACTACAATAAAACAGCAGCCGTACACTCGGCACAAATTGTTATGGCGGCTTGGTAGCTGTATAAATGAGCGATTAAAACGTTGTAGTTTTTTATGTGAGCAAGTTTTCTTATAAGGTTTTAATTTTACATAAAACCATGTTTAAGCAAAATAAAATTTGTCGGTAAATTCATTATAATGTCGCCAGAAAGGGGCCAATATTTACTGTTTTGCCATTTTTTTAATGAATTAAACTATAATAATATATTTTAGCATAGTTTGTAGAAACGGTAAGAGATATTTTTGCGTGTTTACTACGAACAGCACCAAAGCTCTTGTAAACACGATTACACAGTACAGACCGACACTTTGTGAAGCCATACCACAACTGTAATTGTGCTCAGCAAAGGTATGTTCACTTTATAATGTTAATTTAAACCCATATAACGTTTCACCCCTTCATCCCTTACCAAATTAACCAAACCCTCATGATTAACTCCCCACCCTTTCATACATTTCGTGTAGTAGAGTTTTCAGTCTCCCCTTTTCTTTAGGTACTTAGACATAAAATCGCATAGAAAACTGCTCAGAAAGAAATACCAGCCAGACGGTAACGCAAGGCGAGGTGTGAAACGTCAACAAGCATAATGCCTTCCTACGCGATCCATTATGCACTCTATAAGCCGGTGTGAACGTGCATATTCGTGAGTTCGGCGCGTGGGGTGCACGGTGACGTCACGGACGAGCTCTCGAGCAAACACGGCTGCAATCAAACCCGCCTTATCCGCGATCATCAGTTATCCGCCGCCGCCGCCGCCGCCGCCCCGCGGTGGATCAGGGGGCTAATTCGGTACGCAAAGTTTTTTGTTCGAAAGTCCGTTATTGGCTTAATCTTATCTTTAGACAATATTGAGAAACTAATTTCAATATTTTTTTATTTTGGTTAAGTAGTTTGGATATTACAACGTTTCAAAGATACGGTTTTATGACGTTACGCGACGGTCTGCATATTGTTGGTGGTCATAGGAACAAAACATTTAAGCACATAAAAACAAAACTACTGAACCAAAATAAAAAATATTTAAATTAGTTTCTCAATATTGTCTAAAGATAAGTTTAAGCCAATAACGGACTTTCGAACAAAAAACTTTGCGTACCGAATTCTCGGGAATGTCGCATTCGAAAATCTCACGTCATTTCGATATCGACTGCTCCCGACAACTCGAGTCATATTGTCGAGCGAAAAAAGCAAATATCTCGCAGAAATATCGAGCAGGATGACTTCGTGAGAATAGGAGATGTGACATTTGCAGCAAAATATCATTTTTTTCTTCGAGATGTATCGAATGCGAGATTCCAGAGAATTAGCCCCCAGTCCTCGGTGTCGCGGGATGTCACAGAAAGAACGCTTTCACTTCAGCTCATGATAGCTGGTTCCACCTGCTGTATATTCAAGGATTGTGAGTGAGTACCATCGGCCTTTTGGGTTCCTTTTGGTTCCTTATGATCAACAAAGTTCTACATTCTCAGCAGACCTCTTTATCTTATCCCCCAATAATATCACTTCTGTTTTCAAATTCCAGGTTTGAACTGGTAATTCTGTTGGTTTCTTATGCCGGATTCAGTCTACAAGATAGATATTCGTACAATAGAGAGCATACATAGTGCTCTTCAAGTCCCGAAGCGCCAAATTATCTCGAGGAGCTGAACCGCCGACGCTGCAAATTAGATCTTATTAAAATTTCGCACCACAACAGACTTCAAAGCGCGATCGCAGTTCTCAGAAGCCCGTGGCCCTAATTTAACAATGTAAACACCAATTACAATCTTGTTATTTTCTGACTAATTAAAAATACTTTGGAGCACATCGCCCGGCCGCTGTCAGTCAGACCCACCTCCTTCGTAGAACATTCGTTTGGTGTTACATCAATTGTCAGTGAACCATAGATTTGCCATCAAACTCATTAGCCTACTTCTGGCTTAGACACCAAAGATAGAAGTAAACAGAAATTCCATACCTTGTTTATTTTTATGACGATTACAAAGTATAGCCAAGTTATACATGTTTCTAAATAAAGATGGTTAGTGTTTTTACACATAAACTTTTGTAAGCACTGATGCACTTTGTAATACAAATAAGTTTAACCATTTCTATTTATCTATCCAGCCCTTGAATGGCGCCCACCGTTGGGCAACGGCCTCTTCTTTGTCTCACACCAACCACCCCGGTCCGGTGGGTCGATGACATGGACGTCGGTCGGCCGGGAAGCAGTGGACACGGCTGGCAGTTTAACCTTTTACTAAAATACAAAATGGTTAGTGTTGAAAATTTCTCTCAAATCTTGTAAATAATGTTGTTCCTGGTGTTCAATAATAACTAATACGCGACCCAAAACCGCATACTCTACCATACAATCACGCAATCAAGCGTGGTCATTGCTCCAGCCGCTGGTAATCCAAGCACAAGTGGATGGGCCACACGGACCATTACCATCGTCCAGGGCCGGCGCAGGCATCCATCACTGCGTCTTAGGCACCAGCCGCGACGGGCGAGCGACCCGCGTCGCGAAACCGACGTTACGATTACTATTGGGAAACTAGACCATAAAGTGATGCCATTTTAATGGTGCTTAAAAACTGGGGCCTTAGCCTGTAACACAATGGCGTCTCAATGGCGTCCTAGGTAGAAGGACAAAACCGGGATTTTTTCGTTGTTCTCCTACAACCAGCGAACTAATCCTCTAGGATTAGGCTCATAATATTATTTGCTGTACTACAATAACATTAAAAGGACCGACACTGGACCGACAGCATCAATAAATCGTAATTAAAACCGTCAACCGGAAGCCCATTTTGGCACCATCGTGTTACAGGCTAAGGGCCATGGTGTAGCCATTCAGATAATACATTTAAAAAATCATGAAGAAATACCTCCAGAAGGAAGCTTGGAACGACCTCTGCTGCCAAACAATTACTGAGGGCTTGGCTTGCCACCTGCAACACAAAATGTGCCATTTTTGATGCGGACAACTGGCACTAGAATGTGTGACCAATGACCACTGATGTTTTTGTGAAGTGTCAACTGGCACTAGTGCCAGATTTTTTTTGTGACAGTCGACGCCCAAGCCGCACCGTGCACTTGCGTGAAAAGTACCGAAGAAAAAATATCATAATTGTGATGTACTAGAATAATTACATGATGAGCTTCTAATTATACTGTTTCCTTAGTCAAGCCGCTGTGTTTTTCGTAGAAATTAAAATAAGGCCTTTGCAACTACGTAATGAGATAATTTATACAGCGTCCAGTGGCACCTAAACTCACACTAGATGGGTGAAGAGACCACTCGGCGCTGCAGTGCCTGGGACATTGTTTTAGATGGAGTAGGCTTGCTCAGCACCTATATCATCCTGACAGCTTAGTCGGCCTACCCCACAGGAAAGACACGGTAAGTCAAAACTCGTGATAGTGGTTCCTGGGGCGGGGCCCGGGTGGGGCCCGGGTGCCGGGACTCCGCCGCGGCCGCGGTAAATCGCCGCGCGACGCTCGTGAATCTGCAGCACTATTGAATCGCTGCGGTCTGAAGCCGCGCTCGTTACACCGACCGACAAGCGGCCCGACATACACAAACACACACATAACTCTTGCCGACAAATACTAGATACCTAGTTTGATGGCAATCAGTATGAATCCATACTGGAGGCTAGACCGATTGAAAATCTTATAAAGCTTCAGATTGCTTTGTTGATTAAAATGTCAGCCGACAGAAAGTCGGCACTGGAATTGTAGCCTAGAACTGTTTCTACTGTAATTAGTAGAGCTGATTAGGTCACAAGTCAACGCACAATGCTTTGACGACAATAGTCACTTTTAATTATTCGCGATATTCACACATATTATTTGTTCAAAACTTTAGTTTAAACGTCGTCGGGATAATACCAACTGAATTAACCGCGATTCGACCCGTTTTAAACCAAAATTAAACATTATTCGCCTCCTAATTTAATCGAGACTCTTATTCACCCTGTAAAGGCTGAAAAACAGTTAGTATGACTAATTCCCTAGTACCTATCTTAATAGTCTTCTTACTTTTTTTCCAAAAGAGCTGCTGAATGATTTGCGTGAATGATACATGCTTGATGAATCAACGAAATGTGAAATATTTTACAACCAAACAGATACTTCTCCACGTTCCTACGTTGTGTCAAGTTCTGTCAGTAGCTATTTCCGGTCGTGCAGCGCTGTGAGTGCTGTGACACAACCGGCCGAGCGTCGCTGCGCAGGCGCACGTGGCTGAAGGGAGCCGATGTATTAACGGTCGGATTAAGCTTTCAGGGCGCGGATTAGAGCCGACTGACTGTGAGGGACGACGTGGCGCAGCGGCGCGCGGCGTGGGAGGCACCTGCGCCGCTTAAGGGCAGACGATAGCAGCGTGGCGGGAAATTCAAAATTTTCACAGTTTTTTACATTTTTTAGCTAAACTGAGCTATTTTTGTATTTTTGTTCAGCGATTTTTCGTTCGAGGCAATAACATAGTATTTTTTTCATTATTGTAAACAACAGAACAACAATAATTCAGCCGATTATGTGTTCTGGTCTACGAAGCAGTGGCACTGCCCAAAAAACTTGTCGTAGACCAGAACACATAATCGGCTGAATTATTGTTGTTCTGTTGTTTACAATAATGAAAAGAATACTATGTTATTGCCGCGAACGAAAAATCGTTGAACAAAAATAGCTCAGTTTAGCTAAAGAATATAAAAAACTGTGAAAATTTTGAATTTCCCGCCACGCTGCTATCTTCCAGCCTTAAGACCATTCCACTTCTACGTATTTTCAATCACACTATTATTAATAGCTTAGATAGAATGAGCATTTGTGTTGTAAACTGAAAGTATTTTTCAAGAACTTTCTAAAGCTTCCTTGATTGCTTAGACCGATAATGGAACTGTGTAGATACCTACGTGTTTATGTTTATATAATGTCTCGCATAATTTCAATGAAATTAGGCTGCACAAAGAATAAGCTTAAGGCGAAATAGGACGCACAACTAGCGCCGCCATTGAAAAAAAAAAATATCTTATTTTTGGATGCGTTTTTAGCAAAAAACGCTCCTGCGATTTCTCAACGCGAGGCTTAACTATTTTTAGGACCTAAGGTTTGGATTCCAGATGTGCGCTTTTGTGGTCGTGTTTTCAGCGAGTTATTGGCATGTGCCATTAAAATTTCAACGTTACGTAATTTCAATGAATAAGTTTTCAATTCAGTGGTAAACGAAACGTAGAATTTTCACCACATGTATTTGATGCATTATTCGAACCACTGAATGGGTTAGTATTGCAAAGCTTAATTGCTGAAACTACCCTGCAGGTAGATAGAACTATCCTGCAATTATTTATAGTTGTTGCACACGAGGATAATATATATGTCGCATCGTGAGAAGCAACATCAAACATCGTTCGAACTGAAGAATCGTTGTAGACGTATTTTGACAGTTGATTGTAAACAAAGTCACAGATTATCCAACTAAGTTGTCGGTTCACAGATAAGAAGTTGGTTTAGCTACTTTAGCTCGATGAACGAAACGTCAAGCAAACTTTGGCAACCCTGCGCGGTTCGACCAATCAGGGCTCGCGTCGAGGTATAGCGTGACCGTCGAGTCTATTTAAGTGCGGAGCGCGCCTCAAGCGACAGAGTTCACGACCGTCAGCGGTCCGAGAAGGTTGTGTAGTCGGCTCTTTGCTAAACTTACCACGTTTCTGTAACTTTACTGTTCTAGTCGAATATTGCTATAGAGTCAGTGCTATTTCATAGTGTTCAAGTGTGAGTAGAACATCAAGAAAGGTAACGTGAGTACTGTTCCAATTCCATTGTATTTCCATGCCTGTATGTGTAAGCAATTACTGTGTTCCTAATTATTGTAACTACCTCTAAAGATCAAAAGAAAGAGATGTCCAGACGGGTTTTCTTGTTGCTTCTTTCCCGGTCTGTTTATGCTTGGAAGCAACGTAGATTCAGTGCCACCTATTGCTAAATAAATTCCATTAAGCAATCTGGCACAAACACGTGTGTTTTATTCCTAACCTACCTAGAGTGTCCCACGTTACGCCCACAATGTCTTGTAAGTGAGTATTAACATCCTGACAGTCTTCAGTATTCCCATGCCATAGCTAAATCCCTTTTCTCGTTATCCGACATCAGAAGTGGGATAAAGAAACACTCAAGGTAGATTCTAATTCCATGTTGTTTCCATTTTCATGTTGACCTTGATCCTTGGGAGAACATCGTGACGCTGTGTTTGAGAAGACCTGCTGGAGAGCCAGTTCCTGCATCTATGAGCCAGCCAGGCGCTGCGTGACTGCTGGGTGCGTGAAGCAGCTGTAAGGTGCGAGGCCCGACGCCGTGCCCGGCGCAACATACCCGTTGGGCTGCGTAGCTCTCAGGCTTAAGAAAAGGTGAGATGTTCCAGTTTCATTTAATGACTCAGCATTCCTTTTATGGACTTACCTACCTACTTCGCTGGTGACACTATTGTGATGATGATGATGATGATGATGATAGCGGAAATGTGATGATGGAGATACTGCTTACTTGTGTACTGGTTGCAAACCTCTGGCCTGCCACAACCTATATGGGTGTTGGTCCCCAGATGGTGGCGCAAAGCTGTCACGGGTGTAGTTTTCTAAGCGTTTTGATGGTGGTGTGATGAGTGTGATACTGGTTACTCGTGTACTGGTTGCAAGCCTCTGGCCTGCCGCAACCTATATGGGTGCTGGTCCCCAGATGGTGGCGCAAAGCTGTACCGAGTGCGGTCTACGTAGTGTTGATGTGGAGTTGATGTGGAGTTGACGTGGAGTTGATGTGGAGTTGATGAGGAGTCGATGTAGAGTCAATGTAGAGTTAATGTAGAGTCAATTTAGAGCCCATGTAGAATTCAGTCAATGTAGAGTCAATGTAGAGTCCATGTAGAGTCTTTGTAGAATCAATGCCGAGTAAATTCTTAGCCAATTTAAAATCCATGTGACATAGTTTGAAAATAATTGGTAGAGTTTGACCTCATACTTTTGGTCAGGTATGACCGAGCGGACAGATACTTTGCGTTTGCTTTTCTTTTGCAGATGAGTCACACGAGGACGTGCGACGTGTCAGGAAGGCCGTGTCGCATCGTGAGAAGCAACATCAAACATCGTTCGAACTGAAGAATCGTTGTAGACGTATTTTGACAGTTGATTGTAAACAAAGTCACAGATTATCCAACTAAGTTGTCGGTTCACAGATAAGAAGTTGGTTTAGCTACTTTAGCTCGATGAACGAAACGTCAAGCAAACTTTGGCAACCCTGCGCGGTTCGACCAATCAGGGCTCGCGTCGAGGTATAGCGTGACCGTCGAGTCTATTTAAGTGCGGAGCGCGCCTCAAGCGACAGAGTTCACGACCGTCAGCGGTCCGAGAAGGTTGTGTAGTCGGCTCTTTGCTAAACTTACCACGTTTCTGTAACTTTACTGTTCTAGTCGAATATTGCTATAGAGTCAGTGCTATTTCATAGTGTTCAAGTGTGAGTAGAACATCAAGAAAGGTAACGTGAGTACTGTTCCAATTCCATTGTATTTCCATGCCTGTATGTGTAAGCAATTACTGTGTTCCTAATTATTGTAACTACCTCTAAAGATCAAAAGAAAGAGATGTCCAGACGGGTTTTCTTGTTGCTTCTTTCCCGGTCTGTTTATGCTTGGAAGCAACGTAGATTCAGTGCCACCTATTGCTAAATAAATTCCATTAAGCAATCTGGCACAAACACGTGTGTTTTATTCCTAACCTACCTAGAGTGTCCCACGTTACGCCCACAATGTCTTGTAAGTGAGTATTAACATCCTGACAGTCTTCAGTATTCCCATGCCATAGCTAAATCCCTTTTCTCGTTATCCGACATATATAACTAATATGCCAACATCCTTTTAGAGATTGCTCTAGAAAATAAGGATGAATTAATATCTCATCGGTGATGTAGGCTTGTCAATTAACATCCTCAAAAAATATCTTCTTTAAGTGATGCGATACGAGAGTCATTTTATTGAACGAGCGAGCGAAGTTCTCGAGTCTACTGAAACAATCCGGCGTTTGTATGTATGTATGTATGTATGTTTGTATGTATGTTTGTATGTTTGTATGTATGAATGTTCGTTCGACGATAACTTGAGTAAAAGTCGGTTATGAAATTTGGTAGGCAGGTAAATGAGGAAAAGCGAATTTTTAAGTTCGAACATGAACCAAATCGGTTGAGGGGTTTCTGAGATATGGGGTCGCGAGTTCACAGTTCCACTAGTTTCTTTAAAATACCAAAACTTCTCGAAAGTATACAGTGATCGCTAGAAGCCGATTTTAATATACAAGGCCGCGCCGCGAGCGAGCGGTTATCGCGCGTAACTCGCTCTGTATTATCAATTCAATTTCCGGCTCCGAAGATGAGCACGATGTGAGCCCCCGCACCCTCCGCACCGCCCGCGCCTCACCCCGCACCCCGCACGCCGGGTCCGAGACAATATCAATCTGGAACGATAATCAAAGAAGCCCCGCTCCAATCGTCCATGAGGCTGATTGCCTAAGCTATGCGTCATACGTATGTATGTATTTGAAGTCTGCAATAATTGTGCATCGGCCTCAACTCAAGCGGTGATCCATGCCCTTATTACCTTTCTTCTTTTTTTTTTTTTTTTGGGCGGTAGATGCCAAAAAAGATACATCAAAAATTATTGCTCTTGCTAATTTTATTAAATAAAATTAGTTAACGGACTAAATAGTCGTAATTTATATGTTTATTTAAGATAACAGTGAAGTTATTACCTGCCAGTATCCATTCAGTGTGTGACAGCTACAGCACAAAACTATTTGCTCACTTCATTTGCTCACTCAACCATGGCCAACACTGACAGCCTCAAGGAGACGCTTACAGACATGATGGTGCACTTCAACAGCCGTATGTCGGCATTTCAGGAGGAACTGCACGGATCCCCAGCCACCACCAGCAGTACCGGACTAGCGGCGGACTTCCAAGCCTTCCGCAGCTTCATACTGAAGTCACTGGAGCTGCTGCAACATCAGGTGGAGTTCATTGCGCGGGAGACGGACAGTCTCGAGATGCGGAGCCGGCGCAAGATACTCCTTCTCCATGGAGTGCCAGAGGAGAAGAAGGAAGACACCGCTGCAGCCGTCGTCAAGGTGGTTGCTACAAAGTTGGGTGCAGCTGACTTCGACAGTCGTGGCATAAGTAGATGTCAGCGACTGGGACGCGCGACCGGGGACAAATCCAGACCAATCCTGGTCAAATTCCGAGATGTTGGTGTCCGGGATGGCCTGTGGTTTAAAAAGACGCAGCTGAAGGGCTCCGGCATCACATTGTCGGAGTTTTTGACTAAACGTCGGCACGAAGCCTTTATGGCGGCGAGGGAGCGCTACGGTCTTGGCAGCTGCTGGACAAGAGAGGGCGTAGTCCATGTGTCGGCGCCGGACGGGTCGCGACACCGGTTCGTTACGCTGGCCGAGCTGAATGCCCTCCCGGGGGCCCCCGCGGAGAAGCCTGCGAAGGCCGCCAGCTCACAGAAGCCTCCCAAGACGAAGGTTGCAGTAGCGGATCGTGCCGCTCGTGCAGCGGCGCGGAAATGAGCCCCAATGGTCCATTTGTTTGACTCCGTCGCATAGTGTTGTCTGTATCTCTTTGCCTGCATCGTCCGTGTAATATTCATGCTAGGTACTGAGGGTAAAATCACCACGGCGTCATTTTTGTAATTAATTTTCCACGTTTTTTTGTTTTTGGTGCAGGTATTTGTATTTGTTTTTTCTGTCACTGTCACTCGTGTGTGAAATGTCAACGGCAACTAGCTGTCAGCTGTCACTGTGGGTGCGTTCCGAATCTGGAATTATCCAGTTCGGACGCGTTCACAATAATTTATTCTATTACTTTTTTTTTCCATTCAACTGGCGGGTGGACATTCACTGAAAAGTGATATTCATATTTATTAAAGTAGGTAGCTTATTTATTTATACACATATTATCGACATTATTTAGTTTATTATATTATTATTATTTAGTATATCATGCAACAGTTGAACAGCAGTGATGCGAGTGACCAATTCCAATCTTTTTCCTCCTCCGATGGATTGAACAGTACAAGTGATAGTTTCCATAGTTTACCCTCTCTAGCTGACACACTAGATTCAAATTTTTCTATTTTCCCAAAGAACTTTAATGTTATTCATGTAAATGCCCAAAGTATTCCGGCGCATTTTCCTGACATGCTAGCATCGTTTAACAGCAAATATATTCACGCCATCCTTGTCTCTGAATCCTGGCTCAAACCGTGTCTCCCCTCTACTTCTTACTCCCTCCCAGGATTCCAGCTCATTAGGAACGACCGTACCCAGGGTTACGGCGGGGTTGCAATATACCTCCGTGCCCATATCCCCTACTCTATTATAAGCATGTCAGCACAGCCCCCTCCTTCCAATGCAGGTGAAACTTATTTTTAGAAGTCCTCCTATCTCACACCAAAATTTTGCTTGGTGTATACTACAGCCCGTCCAAAGACATTAATTATTTTTCTTCTTTTGAAAACCTCTTAGTAGACTTAACCCCTTCATACAGTCACACCATTATCATGGGTGACTTCAACACTTGTCTCTTAAAAAATGACCTTCGGTCCAAGTCTCTTACATCTCTCCTCCGTGGGAGCAACATGCATCTTCTCCCTCTTAGCGCTACGCATCACTTCCCAAATTGTACCCCTTCCCTTCTGGATCTCATATCAGTTTCTTCGACCAACCATGTTGCTCACCATGGCCAATGCTCGGCTGATGCCCTCTCCTATCACGATTTAATATTCCTCTCTTATAAAATTCGACCCCCTAAAGCTAAGCCGAGAGTTCTTCTGCAGCGTAGCTTTGGTAGCATTAATCTCGATAAACTCCGTGATGACGCCCAAGGTATTGACTGGTCATTAGCCACTGACGCGGAAAGTGTGGATGAACAAGTGGAAGTATTCAACTCTCTTCTTATCCAGCTTTACGATGTTCATGCCCCTGTCCGAGCTGTAAAGATGAAGCATCATCCAGCGCCATGGCTAACAGATGACCTGAAATCGCTGCTAGCGAAAAAATCTGTAGCCAAATCTAAATATAAATGTCGCCCAACTGACTACAATAAAGAAAGGTATATGGTTATCAGGAATCGCTGCAATAAGATGTGTAGGGATGCACAACGACGCCACATTCACGAATCTGTCGAAAATGGAGATCCAGCTAAAGTTTGGAAATTTCTTCGTTCACTAGGAGTTGGTAAATCTCGTCAAGATTCTATTCCAAAAGATTTGAACGTTGACTTACTAAATCAACACTTTTCCTCCGTGTCTACCTTTGATGGTACTAAAAAAACTGAAACCCTCAAATTTCTTTCCTCGCTTCCAACTCCTGATTTCTCTTCTTTTAATTTTAGTCAATTTGCTGATTGTGATGTTAAGAGGAATATTTTAACGATTACATCTAACGCAGTCGGTAGTGATGACATCAGCCGTAACATGCTATTACCCATCCTAGACATCATAACTCCCGTCATCACCAAAATCCTGAACCACTCCGTTTCCACTGGTCTGTTCCCCACTTCGTGGAAGACAGCCCAGGTTACACCTCTCCCTAAAAAAGCTAATCCCGCCACCTTCTCCGAATACCGCCCCATATCCATTCTCCCGTTCCTCTCTAAAGTCCTCGAACGTCTGGTCCATTATCAATTAAGCCAATTCCTTACCAAAAATAATCTCCTCAATCCTTTCCAGTCTGGTTTCCGTCCCGCACATAGCACTGTTACGGCTCTTGTCAAAATTACCGACGACATGCGCCAAGGTATGGAAAGAGGGCAGCTCACTATACTGTCACTGCTTGATTTTAGCAATGCATTTAATGCAGTCGACTTCGACATCTTGTTAGCTTTGCTTCGTTCCCTTAACATATCTCCAACAGTAATTGACTGGTTTCGTAGTTATCTACACGGGCGCCGGCAGCGTATTCGTATTGAAGATTCTTTCTCTGGGTGGTGTGGAATATCTGCCGGTGTACCGCAAGGTGGCGTGTTGTCTCCTCTTCTCTTTGCCATTTTTATTAATAGTATTTCCTGTAAGCTCTCTTCTTCCTACCATCTTTATGCAGACGATCTCCAAATATACACTCAGGCCATATTAGACGACCTTCCTGCAGCTATTGCTACAACTAATAGTGACCTTGCACGTATTGCTGACTGGAGTGGGTCGTACGGACTCAGCATAAATCCTAACAAAACGCAAGTTATCGTAATAGGTAGCAGTTGGAATATTTCTAGGGTCAATATGGACTCGCTCCCCCCGGTTCTATTTGATGGAGTAAGGATACCCTTTAGTCCGGCTGTAAAAAATCTAGGTATAATGATCGACAGTACCTTATCTTGGGTGCCGCAAATGGAGTTGGTGAGTCGAAAGATGTTCGCGTCCGCAGGGTCACTGAGAAGATTACGTAATTTTCTCCCCACTGCTACCAAAGTTGCGTTAGCACAATCGCTCCTCTTACCAATTCTCGACTACGCCGACATCTGCTATCTTGACCTTACCGAGGAGCAACTTAATAAGCTTGAACGTCTTCAAAACTTCTGCATACGATTCATATTTGGCTTACGCAAATATGATCATGTCTCTGATTTCCGTTCTCAGCTCAAGTGGCTCCCCATTCGTCTCCGCCGGAATGCACATATTCTTTCTCTCTTATACTGTATTATGTTCAATCCAGCTACCCCCTCCTACCTTAAAGAACGCTTCGAATATCTCCATTCCTCCAACAACCTTAATCTCCGATCATCCCATAACCTACGCCTCAAGATGCCGTCCCACCACACCAAACTTTATGGCTCCTCGTTCACAGTGACGGCAGTCCGATTATGGAATGCCCTCCCGGAGGAGGTACGAAAGGCTAAATCCCTGCCAATTTTTAAGGCACTTGTAAAAAAGTTCTACCTCACTGGTGAACTGTGATACTGTTGTTATATTTTTATTATGCATGTTCATGTATATATTATAATGTATTTATGTAGTTCTTATTGTATATATAATATTAGATATATATTTTAGTCAATTATATAAGTAAACTTATTCGGATTTATCTATTAATAAATTATGTATTACTCGTAAGTATTTTATCTACGTAAATATACGTAATTGAAATAAAATTGTTTTTCTTATCCTATCATATATTTCTTATTGTGCATCTGCTGCTACTGTGTTTTCGCTCTCAGTCCTGTCCATCCAAAGGTTGTCTGGAAGAAATC
>OX439393.1:137877-171735 GCA_949319315.1 Zelleria hepariella | reverse complement strand
GTACGCCGGCTTCTGTTCTAACGTGCTAGAGAAGGAGTTCAAAAAGTGAATAGAATAGAATAGAATAATTTATTTACAAGAAACATGGTATTCAGTCTAAGTAAACCACTACCGAGAGTCGAACCTGGGTTTTGACACTTGTGAGGTAACCCATTGGCTATCAAGACTACTAAACACAGGCTCATATAAGGCAAGCTTTTCGTTAAAACACTAACATCTTCTGTGTAAGAGATCCTTTTTTATTTGTCCAAAGTTGCGAAATCGAGCGGCAGTTCGGCTTGCAATGAGATAGTCACTTCTCACTGGCGATTTCCAACTTTTACGTCCACTTTCCCGAATTGAATTGAACGTTTCTTTAGGAACTGCGCCATCCTGATTCCTGAGGCACTTGATTCTAGAGTCGATAAGGTTATTTGCATACACCTTCATGTACAAGGGTCGTAGAGCATTTCTATAAACTTGTATTTGGGGTTTATAAGCAACCTATCTTACTTAGCTTTGGTGCACTTAGGACAGCGGTTAGGGCGGGATTCAACAGAATCAATATTATAAAATAACTTCTAAATAAAAAAAATGTAATACCCCCGAAATTTTAGCTTCAAATTAGCATATCTCATAAACGGCTGAACCGAATAACTTTTTTACTAAATAACCTTAGAGAAGAGTAAAACAACGGTATTTAGAAGAATACTGCAGTCATTTGCAATTCTGAAACTTTATTTGACCTATTCATACTATAGTTAAAACAATAACACATTGTAGCCAAAAATATATTTGATGTTATAAGTACAAGTAAACATATGCTTTTTATACTTATTTATCTCCAAACAAAGGCGAAATCAGAGTTATCAAGACCTTAAATAGACCTAAGTACCTATTTCATCCGTCCGAAACGTTTATAAGGAACTTCCTCTTTCTAATTGGTAACTGAAATCGTCGAACCTCCAATCTCGATTGAATCGAAATTGTTAATAACGGCTTTGTTGTTACACTGTCAGTTAATGAGTTGTCAAGTGATTGTTACTACAACATGGGCCGTCAATAAGCGACAAGTCGCGACTCTCACGACTTCATCAAACTCGCAAATAATTGACAATACAAGTACATCACGCGTCAACGCTCGCGGCCCGCCGGCGGAGCGCCCCGGTCAATGAACGTTGTTTCGCGGAATCATTTAGTTATTTCATAAACAAATGGAGTTAAGATGATTGGTTGATACATACGTAAATCAAGAATATCTAAACTAGAGACAAAGCCAGCCACTACAGATTACACTTATATACAACGTGTTACAAAACATCCTAACTCTTTTTACAGGGCTACTTTTTTTTCTCTCCATACTAACTTATTCGATGGTGTTTTCTCTAAAACGGCATTTTTGAACTTAGAATCAAAATTGCGGTATCTTTGACAAGTTCAAAGCTAATCATTATTTTTTTGATGATAGACTAGTTTTCTAAGACACCAATAAAAAAAAAATTAAAAAGTTAAATACAAAAAAGTTAAAAAATAAAACCTAATGTTAGGTAATTCTTCCCAAAAAAACCTTAAAAGCCTCATTACTTCTAAACGTCAAAAAATCGCTGAACATACATGGGGGTGATTTGGGTATCCCTAGGGGTGCTCTATCTCTGGACTTCCGCTTGACACTATTTTTTGGGACACGCTGTATAACACTATGGATACTTACTTACGTCTAAAATAAATGAATTTAATTGAATATAATGATAACGTCATATTCAACATAATAGTGGACCAAGTTTACAAAGTTTGGCTGCACCAAAACCTTCGTGAGAAGTTAGTGGCGAGATAAGTATCAATGAACAATTTACGTGTTCTTATCACATATTATGTCCTACCATACAGGTTTTCTTTCTTTTCGTCATCATTAGTTTAGATATTTCACTCGATTTTGTATCTTTAGCTCAAGCTCATTATAAGATTGTTTTATTTCTGTATAGGAATGCTTGGAACTTACATCCAGGGTGCTGTAAGATTTGGTCTTTTAACTTTTCTATTTTTTTATTTTTTTTATATATTTAAAAAAAAATATATACCAACTATACGTATTTTTAAGAACTTCTCAACCCCAAAAAACTTACTTCTCTTCTCTCTTAGGCAAATGTTTTCAAAAAGTATTTGTACGAGGTACAACCTGGAATTTAAACCAATCCATAATTGAACAACTAAGTTGCCTCTTATTTAAAGCGGTTATTTTTATAGCAAAATTGATTACCTTAATATTATTTGTTTGACATGAGTTGAAGCACGGCAATTTTGGTTGTGAAATATTTTACCGTAAAAACAACCACAACTGGGCCTGCTGCTGCTTATAACAAAATCATTTATAACACAAGGTTCCTTATTTACCCAAATTTTAACCAATATTTCAGCTGCTAACTTTTTACTTCAACAAAGAGTGTAGATAAGTTCAGAATCTTTGAAACTTAATCTGGTTTCAGATATCTGATAGGGATTCAAAACTAAGATCGGCTTACGTAATTTTATTGCATATCTGTCGGTTAAAACAGAAAAAGTGAGGTTTAATTTATCTATGGACAATTGGACAATGCTGTCAGATAAAGTATGTGCCAGTCCACCTTAGAGATAGAGCAGAGACTTCGCTATCGCGTATCGTATAGTATGTGTCGACGACAAACAGATATCGGTTAATTCAAGGCCCCCGAAACATTAATATCGGGGTAAATGTAAACAACCAAAAATTTTTTTTTAAACAGATATTGGTGTCACACCACGCAGTGAGCTTTGATGAAATAATTACTGAAGTAAAGTGGGTGTTTCTTCTTGTTCGCTGCCATTTCGCTGGTTTGCTGGTATTGACCGTATTTTTTTTCTATTTTCTTGGGCAAGCGGAGGCCAAGTCACCGAATAGGTCCGACATTATATGGGTAATCCAATCCAACGTGACACTTCATTGTCTGTTGCGATTGCTCTGGCAAAGATGTAACCTGTACTGTACAGTTTACATGTCCCTCTAGGTGGGCTCCATAAAGGCCTTCTCTCAAGGAGAGACATTCCCATTGCGGATTGATCAGTTTTGCGTTGAAGCGATGAGTTTTGCGCTTTAGTCGCTCTGCTTTCCTCGCGATGTTTTCCTTTTAGCGACCGGTATTGCTTCAAATATACGCAATTTACTTGCCATGTCATTTACGCAATCATTTCTCAAACTTTACTGGTTTCGATCACCGTTTTGCTAGTTCAAGTTTCTTCTTCACTAGTGGGCCCAAAATAAACTATGGTCATAGATAGAAACAGTCCTCGCAATAAATAATGTCACTGTCCTGCGCCCGTGTTTGTTTGTTTGTGAGTTTTGTGACTCCTCGGTGGTAGTGCGGCGTCACGCGGGGTTTGGGCGCGGGGGGGGGGGGGGGGGGGGGTATCATCAATCACGCTCCAGGCGCGGGGGGTAGGCAGCGGCAGCGCCAGACACTATTCATAACAGAATGGGATGGCTGACGAGTCCGCCTGCGCCGCGCGGTCGCACCGCCCGATGATTTATGACCCACTTCACTCCGCGAGGGTATCTATATCGTCGTGAAGAAAGCGATCGCCTTGAACTAAGTACATGCCTATTGATTAACTTTATTTTTTACACTTTTGTATAAATATGCTTTTTATAGCTCGATAATAGCTCGAGAAATTATTATGATTTTTGCTATCACCTTTTATCGGTCACATTTTAGAAGAAATAACGAGCATGTTGCAAAAGAACGAAAATTGTGGCAAAACCTTTACCCAAACGTGATTCATTGTTTTTTCTTTGTTGCTATGGCATCTATAGGCTCCAGTTTCCGTGAATAATATTCTACTATCTAAATACCCGGTGATATGGATAGACCTAACTCATGTACTTGAATGAAACCTCTATTTCCCTCGTTTATTGTTCCCGAAGATCCCGAAAAAAAAAGAAAAAAAAGTAGCTAGATAACTTAGTAGTAGATAATACCTAATATTAATTTAATTTATATCGTGACTTTTACTTTTGACGTTCAGTGTATACAGGGTGTTAAAAGACAACACAGGTTATAATTATGAAAAATATTTTATCACGCAAGGGATGTGTAACGCACAGAAATCATATTGCACAAGCGTAGGTATAAGTTTATGTTACTTAAGCTTGAAGTGCTGATGTTCAGAATACATTGCGGGATGCAATTTTAACGTCGTTTTCTCTAAGAAATATTCATAATTACGATATGGCTACTTGAGAAGGTATGTTAAAAACTTGATCCTGAATACATTTCTGCAAAAAAAAAGTTTTGAAAAGTCTGTCTTTGAACCTCATTATCTCGAAAACCGTTGATTTCCCAGGCATAGTTCCTTGGGCAAAAATGTTCAATATGATGAGGACAATATGTGGTTTCCCGCTTTGTTGGCGGTATTTTAACACCCTGTATAATGTATTTATTGAATACTGAATAAACATTTTTGAGTTGAGTTGGAAGCTTTTACTTCAAAGTATGTCACTAAGAACTTACTGAAAACAAAACATAATTATTTTAATAGCCATTTGTTTTATGAGAAAGTTTTCACATTCCTGTTCGTGTTGCATTGTTGCGTTAAACACGATTTTCACACGTCATTTGGTTTTAATGAGGTCGCCGTTTTGTAAGTTTGTTTGGTTGATTCAATGAGCGACCGGTTTCCGGGTACAAAAGTTCTTCGAAACAAAAATTGTTTCCGCGAAGGCGAAGTTTGAAACTCAAATTAAAACTCCTAGTAGTTAGTTACCAGAAGGAACCACGGACCACGGCATGCGATACGTGGGGTCGTGACTTCACACTGTGGGCTAGGATCTTGACTTTGCTACGTCCAGGGCCCAAGCCTAGGTCATAGTTTGGTACGTCCTGGGTCTAAGCCTAGGTCGTAGAGTCAAAGTATGCTCGGTGTTCATAAGCTGGTTGCCTAATCTTAAGTCAGATAATATCAGGACACACACAAAAATACAAGTGTATGTATAGTTAAAAATTAGAACATCTCAGTATTTTTTTTAAACCTCGACCCAAAAAGAGGGGTGTTGTAAGTTTGAGCGCTGTGTGTATGTGTGTAAAGGTGTGTCTATCTGTGGCACCGCAGCTCTTAAGCGTAATATAACGGGTGAACTGTTTTGGATGCGGTTTTTTAATTTGACAGCTGGTTATCTAGCGATGGTTTTTAGACATTTTTATCAAAATCGGTTCTGCCATTTATGAGATAGGCTAATTTGAAATTAAAATGTCGGGGTATATTTTTAATTCTGAATTAAAAGCAGTGTGGTTCATCTTTAGAATATGTTTTGCCCCACGTGAGTAGTCCGTGGTCCGCGATGTCGTGTGGTGCGTGACCCGCGTGCACGATCAGCATAGTTGTGGTTCATTTCGCTGCCGTCGTCGTTTGTTTAAAGTTATTACGTCAACTTCACGAGCTAAGCTTTTTGCTTAGTTTTTACTGAACGAGCGCTAGTACGTGACTTGGGCCAGTCAAACTGTTAATAGAGTAATTATTATAACAAATTCCTAAATTATGCAGAAACTTTTGTTAGGTAGCTACACTTCAACTACAAGTTATCAATTTTAAGGTTAAACTACGCTATTTTAATACTTAACTATCAACAGAATCAAAACATTCATGGACTTAACGGCCTTTTAGTTAGAGTAATAGTTTACATTTTCTTTTATTGAAATTCTTGCTTCATCCCCATGGTAGGTCCTCATAATCCCCACTGCACCACGCTCGGGGTCGGGTTGGTCCCGGTGAGCCAGTGTCACACAACATTATCGATTATTTCCGGGAAATATTATTTGAAGCCGTGACGTGTCCCGTTAGACGCAAACTCCATAACTGTCCCGCGGCACGCGACCCGCCAGAACTTACGGCAGATTCACTGGAACCCGACCGGCGTCGACCCTTGGTGCGTGCTGGCCTCACGGGGACACCTTTGTAATAAACTGCACGTCACAGAACTTAAGCTATGGACTACGACGACGAACAAACAATATTCTATCTATCATAACAATGTTATTATTGTAGCAGTCCTTCACTACGCAAAGGACCTCTGTCTACTTTCGTGTGGCTTATGCCCGTTTTCACCAACCACACCTAATTTTAAAAGACCTTAAAACGAAAATTATCTGCACCTCTGCAAGTCTAGGGGTCATGGATGAAGGAGCATACGAATTCCACTCACAAGCGTTATGAGTTGAGTTTGTATGGTCCTTCATCCATGACCCCTAGACTTGCAGATGGGCAGATAACTTTCGTTAAAAGTTCTTTTAAAATTGGGGGTGGTTGGTGAAAACGGGCATTAGTTGGCTCCGTATATCGGCCTTGTTTCTCTTATAGGCTGGGATAACTTAGAGGATGAGGATGAGACGCTAGACACGCCTGTTCTATCGACAATATACCCACAGCACACTAGCGTCTGAGTGGGCACTTCACCCATGTTTTGTGAGTGGAGGTGCAACTAGCATTGGGTGCTGTATAAACTATAAGCTACAAATAAAAGTTTATAGCACTCGCCCTCTGGCTTTGAAATTATCAAGATAATAACAAACTTTGAGTGCACTATTGACGTAAAAGAAAGTAAACTACGAAGTAACAAATGCGATAGTTTTGGCTTCACACACTGCGCTAGGTACATTTGAACCAAAACAGACAGAAAAGAAAGCCTAAAACATTGGCTCGTAAGCCACAGTGAATACTTCACCTCCGGCATATGCTAGGCCTCAAACTAGCTGAAACATACGGGGTGAGGGGCGAGGGGCGAGGGGGGGAGGAGGGAGGGGGGAGGGGAGCGGGCAGGGCGAGGGATCAAAGGGTGCGCTCGGACGGAGCTAACAAACAATATGGAACGGAATAACTCACCGACAGAGTTATTCTTCTTTTGAAGTGTTTAGTGTATGTACGTACACACACAAACACATACGCTCTCTCGCGTCAGACAGACGCTGAGTGTGACGACCCAACACAAGGAATAGCAATTTAACACATTTTCGTGCATGACTGTGATGTTACCCGGCAAGTGTTGTACAGACCAGTGACTTGAATGTTCATTATATTCACGTTTTAGGAAATACCTAATGGAAAAGTTTAATAACTTTATGGATAGAAAATAAATGGTTCTAACTACGTAAACATCAAATTACATTAAAGATGAAGAGTAAAATGCACTGAATGTTGATTTTAGAGTAGTGACGACAAAATTTCGCTTACGCGTTTACTTAAAAAAAATGTGATGACGTTTTGTGTAGCTTGTATCCATGCTAGGAAAATATAATATACAGGGCAATTTTGAAATTTACTTTTTCCTGAAGCACGTCAACTTTTCAATGTGCTTTCCAGCATTTTTTTTCTACTACTTTTCGAAAAGTTCTTTAAAAGTATGCATTTCTACCATTCCAGTCCAGCGCTGCCTATGCATTGCGCTTTTGTGCCCCTCCACTCTGTATCACCTTTCCAGCATCTCCTTATAAAATTTGTTACACAGAGCATTAAAAAAAATGCTTTTTTACTAAAGACGTAGAGCAAAAGTTGTTGGCAATCACATTTAGAAGAAGGAAAAAAGCTATTTTTAAATTGCCCTTTATATGTATAAGCGGTCGTGGAACGATGGTGCTACGTCGCTACTCTGCAGTGGTGTAGCACTCTCGAAGCAGCGTACCACCCACGCAGCAGCGTAGCATACACGTAGCAGCGTAGCACACACGTAGCAACGTAGCACACACGTAGCAGCGTAGCACACACGTATCAGCGTAGCACCCACGCAGCAGCGTAGCACACACGTAGCAGCGTAGCACACACGTAGCAGCGTAGCACACACGTAGCAGCGTAGCACACACGTAGCAGCGTAGCACACACGTAGCAGCGTAGCACACACGTAGCAGCGTAGCACACATGTAGCAGCGTAGCACACATGTAGCAGCGTAGCACCCACGTAGCAGCGAAGCACACATGTAGCAGCGTAGCATACACGTAGCAGCGTAGCACACACGTAGCAGCGTAGCACACACGTAGCAGCGTAGCACACACGTATCAGAGTAGGACACATTACTTGCTACGCGCTACGGCATGCCGCTACGAGCTACTGGAATAAAATGGAAAGTCCGACTTTGAACCTCATTATCTCATTAATAGAAAAGAAAAGACCCTCAGCTTCATTGGATACATAATGCGGTCGCCCAGGCATAGTCTAGAAAAGCTCATAATATTGCGACAGGTGAATGGCAAACGCGCCAGGGGACGGGCACCAACCAGATGGTCTGATGCGATAAAAGCAGCGGCTGGAGGAAGCATTCACCGGGCAGTTCATATGACGGAAGACCGCTCCCAATCGAAGCGAGTACGACATAGTCGCGATCCTCAGCCAGGATGAATCGATTAAGAAGAAGACGATCTCATTATATGGCATAATTTCTTGGACAAAAATGTTTGTTATGACGATGACAATAGGTGGTTTCCCACTTTGTTGACGGGCTTGTGTCGCTGGAGTTTTGATACTGTTAGAAGTTAACAGAGGCATTCCTGTCACCACCACGTTTTACTGTGTACGCTTCTATAATAAGATTCCAAAAGATATCCAAAGTTTAACAGATGCGCGATTAAAAACATGTGTAATTCACACTATGTGCTAGTGTTCAGTTAGACTTTGACTTTCTAAGCTCTAGTTATAATTTGATAGTCGCAACTAAAATCTGTGTCATTACTTTGTTTCACTTTAAAACCCATATCATTTTCTTTCACTTTGATGTCTCATAAAGAGTAATGAAACCGGAATCGTGTCGTAGCGAAGGCTAAATTGAATAAACTATGCGTATTTTAACCCCTGAGTCTGTATTGTGCCTGAGTGGCTTAATCGCATCGCAATCGCGGCACCAGCGCGGCGAGGTGGTGTCGGTAACACACTCGTCTGTATCGTGGCGATATCTAAATAGTTTCCGCCCCTCCCCCCGCGCCCCGCGCCCCGCGCTCCGCGCCCCGGGCCCCGCGCCCCGCGCCCCGCCGCATGATGCATCGCCCCCGCGATACCACCGACAGCCAGCCAGCACCGACCAGCTCCTACATACTTCACTATCACTTACTTCTAAATGCACATCTGTATCGTTAAATCAGTAGGAGTAAAAGGATTTCTTTGGATTTTAAATAACTTGGGAATTTACGCTTTGAATGCTTAGTTAAATGATTTGATTTATACATTGTCCATTTGAATATGTCTTACAGAAAACGACGTCAAAATTGCAATCCGCAATGTATTCTAAACATTGACTTCTCGAGCTTGAGTAGCATATTAAGTTTATTAAATGACAACGCTCGCGCAATATGACTTCTCTACGATTCTCGTCTATTGTGCCATAAAATATTGTATAAAATTAGAACAAAAAAGTCAACATCTTTTCCCAGAAAATAACTTTTGCCGTCGAGTCTTTAATGTAATGTAGATGTGATCATTTCCTGAACTTTTTGATTCATCATCTTCATCATTTTCAGCCCAGTGGGTAAACTGCTGGGCATAGGCCTTTTCCCCTTCACGCCATCCGTCTTTAGCTACACGCATCCACGGAACAATAACTTTTTGATTAGTACATATTAATGGAACATAATTCAATACAAACATATGTATAAGTTAGTATGTGTTAACAATCGCAGTAACTTGGGTAGTAGTTAGGAGCTTCTAACGGAATCTCTTTGATCTGTCGCCGAGCTATCAATAAGCATGATATAATGCCGTGCGTTGCATCAAGGCTTGCGCGGCACATTACCGGCTATTACTTATTCAGAATCAAAGTCACCCGCCCCCGCTGCACAACCCGCCCCCCGCTGTGTCTCTCATCGCGAGTACTAATAGTGTTAATTTCGTTGTCATTTGTAGACAAGTCAATACGTGTGGAGCTAACTAAGCCGCGGGTTTCCTGTTTTCTTGTCTTTCCTGTGGGCTAGGCCGACTAAGCTATCTGGATGGTATAGGGTGCTGGGCAAGCCTACTCCATCTAAAACAATGTCCCAGGCATTGCAGCGCCGAGTGGTCTCTTGACCCATCTAGTGTGGGTGAAGGTGCCACTGGACGCTGCATAAATCATCTCATTACGCCGATGCAAAGGCTTTAGGCCTTAGTAGATTTCTCTTGAATATTATCTTGTGACAAAAACCATCTTCTTTCCTATCGATAAGGTCTATTGAAGCTCAAAGGATGATATCGTTGTAGTAGCGTCTGAGTCCGAAGTGCAACTGGACGCTGTTCTCATTTGACTTGCGAATAAGAAGAGCTATACGATTAACAATGCGAGGATAATATTATGTCCATATTGAAAGCCAAAGGGAGATTGAGACCCTTTGCCTTTGGATGCAAAGATCTAAGATTTTATAAATTTTGTGACTCATATAATGAATAAACTCAACGTACCTAGCCCTTCGCTTGCTACCTATAATGCGTAAAATAATCGGAACTCAATAACTTGTGATTAAACAGTGTATTATTATTATATGGCTTTTGCCCTTTGGCCCTTTGACGTTTGCCCAGCAGTGGAACACTTGTAGAGGCAACGGATTTTTTAAAAGTAACGATAGAATACTCCCAAAGTTTTCGTGTCGTAAAACTCGCAGTAAGCCCACGGATCGAATCGGTGTCGCGGCGGAAAACTATCGATTGTCAGTGTTGTGTTTGATATGCAAATATGTTGATCGATGCGGCCGGCGCTTCGCACTGATGTCACCAGCGAGCGTTTAGCGGAGTTATGATAACGTTTTGGACGTTTTATCAATGTTCATTATTGTCACCAAATTGATTGCTTGATGTAAATTTATGACAAAAAGTTCAAAAACTTCTGAAATCGAATATTGTATGTTGACACGACTCTAAAGAATTACCACCACTGATAAAGTAATTCCATAAACATTAATCTTATTGTCCGTGTACTCCAGAAGTTTCTATATCAGGATCTTACTACTACATTTTATCACTCTGACCCATTCATAGAGACTTCTACGTTGAGTTCTATCACTTGCGATAAGGATAGTTCGTGCAGTTATTACTGCGTGGCTTCGGTCATAATATCCGACTTTTGCCCTCCACCTCCACCATAATATAACTACAGTAATGAATCTTGTCTCGATTCCAGGTGTCCCAGTGCTCGCGGCTGCGATGCGGAGTGCGCGCGCGCGTGTGCGTGCGTGGCGGCGTGTGAGCGCATAGTGCGCCTGCGTGGGTGTGTGTGTGCGCGATGCACACGCCGCGCATGCGCGCCGTGCCGGCCGTGCTGCTGCTGGCCGCGCATCTCATCAAGGGTGAGTTATACTTGTACTTGTATCACATCACACAACACCACATCACACCACACCACATCACACCATACTGCATAGATCGTACTCCTGTCTGGCGCTCAAGAAACTGCTCTAGCGTCTAGCCGTATACTCTAACCGTAATACTCTAGCCGTCAACGCTACTCGCTACAATCCTAAGTCGTGCGCAAAATATTTGATTATATGTAAACAACGTCTAATTATGTCCAGTTTGTCACACGGCGGGTCTCCAAATATTAGAACTGTTTTGCGGGTTTCCCACTATAGTGAGGAGGATGATCCGCCACTCCTCTTATACACGTGTGTCTCTAGGGCAGAACAAAACTTACCATTTAAATATATTCTACTCTACATATCGGTGCTTGCTTTTTTAATTACACAATTACACACAATTGGGCAAACCACTAGTTTATAGGGTTTGATTATATTAATCAAAATGCTCATAATTATAATGCTTTTCCATTAAAAATATAAAATAAAGGTCACACTATTTGCAAATGATACGACATACGCTGGTTGGGATGAAAGAAAATGGCGACGTCACTCAGGTAAGAACATTACCGTCACAAAGGCCAACTTCCTCCTAAAAAGCTGTGTGTCTTTTATATCATTCGGTTGAGATCCTAAAACAAAAGCTAAAACAATTACTTCTCTGCATTAAATTAAAATAAATTTGCACCTTTAAAGTATCAACTTTACTTACAACATTAGCACAGTTTCGGTCCTCGTTTATTAATATGCGGAACAACCAACTGCCAAAGTTTGCCGCAAAATATTCCCATTAAACGAGCAATTTTATAAACTGAATCCTTTCATAATGCCCGTGCCTGATTAATTAGCAAAGTAGCCATTTGCCGTTTCGGGATAGCGCGGAGTAATCGATTTATTAATATTCAGCATCTGCTCGGCTTTGCGGCCGCCGCATCGGGGGGCTGCTGGCTGCTGGCTGCTGGCTGCCTACAGTCCACCTAAAAATACTCCCTGCCTATGTCACTTCTAGAATAACGGCAACCAACCGACTTTTATTGAAATCTCAAACAGTTCAAATTTTGGCTTAAAATGCACATAAAATAAAGTTTTATAATGACAACAATTTTCATAGTTTTAAGAAATTACAACAATTTTCATGGGTAAAGTTTCGAATTGTCAAAGCCTAAGACATGTCGCGGGGCGGGGTGCGAGCGGGGAGGGGGACAGCGGCAGTGAGACGTACTGCGGACGGACGAGGGCGCCGGCGGGGGAGCGGGGGAGCGGCGGCGCGCGGGGGGCAGGGAGAGCCGAATTTCCCTCCGAGACGTTAACGCTCCATAAAGTTTACGAGCGCTCCACTGCGCGCCAAGAAACAAATACAAGTTTCACTTCGTTACGACTACGGAACCCATTTCTAGTTGCTTTAGACGAATTTGTTCTCACGACACACTCATAAGCAAATTTTGTTGTGCCAATCTGAAGTAACAACGGCTTGGAGCCTGAGATGAAACTTCTGTGACTTCCTAAGCTGTAGAGTCCGTTGCCTTTCAGCAATTCGGCGTCCTTGTGGTAGCCAAGACACACCACCCCCCACAAGACACACCACCCCCCATAAGACACACCACCCCCCACAAGACACACCACCCCCCACAAGACACACCACCCCCCACAAGACACACCACCCCCCACAAGACACACCACCCCCCACAAGACACACCACCCCCCACGTAAACCGACACAGCAATTTCTGCTCCCCAAAAGGTTACGCGACAATTAATGGCCAGTGACGAACTAAAAACTGCAAACTGCAGAGTTAGCAACAGTCAACAGTCGAGTCAAGGTCGCGCTGGCTCCGCTGGAACAAAAACAGCGGGTAGAGATTAGTCGAAAGAAAAACAACACCCGTCGGGATGTGTGTCCAATAAATGTGACAGGTCGTCAGCGCAATAAAACATAGTTCAAGTACGCGCTACTTATTATTCTTACGGTAATGAATAACTCCACGCGAGCCGTATCAGCAAATCGGTCGCGTAATGAGCCTTCCCCCGCGCCCCGCGCCCCGTGCCCCGCGCCCCGCCTGCCTTGGACAATGGACACACAACAATTACTTACAGAAAGAACCAAAATAATCCGCACGTGTCGATAACAACCGGACCTTATCATCTTCGTCGATGCCCTGCGACCTAGGTACCCTAGCGTGATGTTTATTGCCAGAGAGTGGTTGAAGTTGCTTATGCTTAGCAGTAGACGAATTATAATGAGTGAGACTGAGAGACAATACACCTTTTTCAGACCGTTTCAGATAGCAAATGAAATATTCTGTATATCTTGTACTTCTTCTCGCTCGCGTGCTGTGCTCGCACCTTTAATTAACTCATTTGTGCAGACAAACCGACCTGCGCACGTGAGTGTGCGCCACAAACGAATCCTCCCAGCACGTGTAACGAAACAATTGTGCCACTATTTTTATTGTCCCTCGTACAACGAAAAATACAAACGTTTGTGCCGGCTCGGGCTATGGAAGTCGATTTAATTATTTTTGGGCTTTGTCGCTTAACCGAATTACATTCGTTCGGTCCGTGGTCGGGCGGGGCCGTGTGTAATTAATTGAAAACAAAAGCCAACGAGCGGAGCCGGAGCTACTTAATGACGCCGTGCAGACGCACCGGCGCCGCTGCTCGCTACCTCCTGTTTAGATTAAACTTTTACGTGAATAATTTGAAAGAGTTTCGCAACGAGCGGAAAAACCACATTTAATGCGCGCAAACTGGGCAGAATCTGTTTTGTCGATTTAGTGGCCCTGGAGCGCCGCCAGCCAGTCCGCCGGTCCGCCGGTCTGCTGGGCAAAACGAACAAATTGATTCCGCTGCAAAAACAGCAAGGACTTCCGGACCACTCCCGCAGCCAGGGTAGGTGCCCACTAGGTTCCGATACATTTCGAAATAGTGTGAACCAGCTTTTTTGACCTCATTAAAATGGTTACATAAATCAGATTTAGAAGTTACCAATCCATGAACCAAGAACATGACACACACACACTTAGGCCCGGTTTCTGAATTGGGAATTTTACTAAGTAAATACGTAACTATCATTCTGTCACGTTCTTTTATGAGAAATCCGCAGGGACAGAACGATATTTAAGTGCTTGCTTAGCGAATTTTTCAAATCAGAAATCGGCGCAGTTAGTCACCCGTGAATAATTAGTTTTTGGCTTTTTTTTTCGTAGGTCCCACTGGGAGTGTAAATTCAAAAATAGAAGTTAAAAACTAAAACCCGACTACTAAAAGGCTTAAAACAAGACCTGCTTATCCTTAAAATAGACTCATAGATAATTAATCGTAGTCGGAGGCCATCGGTTTATCAAATGCGAATGTGGTGTCCTCCGACTACTATTAATTATCTATTTTAAGGATAAGAAGGTCTTGTTTTAAGCCTTTTAGTAGTCGGGTTTTAGTTTTTAACATCTATTAAGGTCTTGTTTTAAGCCTTTTAGTAGTCGGGTTTTAGTTTTTAACATCTATTTTTTTTTTGAGCTTTTTAGTAAGTCATTTTGGATGATCACCTAGAATAGAACCAAAAAGGGCAAAAAAACACATTTTGGATTTTTTTGTTCTACTTGTTACGTTGATTCTACCTGTGTTATACATTTTTTAAAAGGTCTTTTAAAGCCCTTTCATTTGATACCCATGACGATGGTATCCGATAATTTTTATTTTTAGGTCCACCACTTTAGGGCGCAGCACAGCCGCCATCTTGGTTTTTTTCAAAATAAAACTATCCTATATTACCTGGGTGATTAAGACAAATCGAACAACACCTCATTTGTTGAAATCGGCCGAGTAGTTTAGGCTCTGCGAGGGAACAGATGAACACACAAACATACATACCCACATACATACATACATACATACACACATACATACGCTGCTAAAATCATAACCCTCCTTTTTGCTTCGCGTAGTCGGGTAAAAAAGTAAACTGAATCAGGCTCCTGCGTATATTCGAAAAAAGGTTTTTTTTTCTAAAAAACGTTTTTTCTTCAATAACTCGGCCATTTTTTATTTTACAGTAAAACCGTACGAACAAAAAAAAATAGGAAATTTGATTTTCTACAAGTTTGGTCCTTACAATTTTTCTTTGTATTGATCAGGAGACAGCCTACTTAAATTTCCAAAATATCGATTTTGGGGGAAAAAAGGTGGGAACCAAAATTTTTCAGAATTTTCTGCTCTACAACTTTGTTTCTCTTCATTCATACCGTAAAACGTGGAACATAGGAGATAATGATAATATTTTTAATTTGTCGCGTTTTTCAGGTTTAATTTCCAAAATATCTATTATGGGGGGAAAAAGGTGGGAACCAAAATTGTTCCGAATTTTCTGCTCTATAACTTTGTTTCTCTTCAGTCATGCCTTAAAACGTGGAACCTAGGAGATAATGATAATATTTTGATTTTGTCGCGTTTTTCAGGTTTAATTTCCAAAATATTGATCTTAGAAGAAAAATTGTAAGGACCAAACTTGTAGAAAAACAAATTTCCTACAATCTTTGTTCTTACGGTTTTACTGTAAAATTAAAAATAGCGGAGTTATTCAATGAAACCGTTTTTTTTTTAAACATTTTTTCGTTATATGCAGGAGCCTTATTCAGTCTACTTTTTGAATTTACACTCCCAGTGACCCCCCCGAGGGACCTACAAAAAAAAAAACCAAGAACTAATTATTCACGGGTCAAAACCTATAGTGACTGAACTATAAACCCGCACCTGCCCGCCTGTCCTCGACTCACATACACACCCACACACACACACATTCACACCTACCATCACACACACACATACACACCCTCCTCACATAGACCATCGCGTCCCCGGTTGATCCCAGCATAATAAATTCCTATTTCACATTTTTCTCTAAAATCTTGATTACGTCGCGCCGTGATTGTGTCCCTATTTACATTTTCCTGATTACGCGGCCCTTTATTTTAGACTTGTAAAATAAAAAAACTAACTTCACTGCCCGGGGCCGGTTTTACGCAGGTATTCCGGAAACCTCGTTATGGAAAAGCTAATTTAGATTTAGTAACGAACAACGCCTCATGTTCGGTAATGCGACCTCACTGCATTGCCCGGTACTGGCCACTTTTCTTTTTACTTCAAAATTTCGGAACGTTTTTCTTTTGTTTTTTTTATGCCCCGCGCTCTTTCCGAATATTTTGACAGATGCATTTTCCTCGCCCCATTTTTCGCCCACTAATATTTTTGCCCTCTTATTTTAATTTGTTTCTCGCTCATCTCTCTGTATTTATTGATATTTGACCCACTATCGCCTATTTCGTATTGTTATTATTGTAATCTGTGTATTTGTGTTAATTTCCCCGCCCAATCTCACTCACTACCATCATTGTCGTTCAACCCTGTGCCTCACTGTTTTGATCCCGCATACAACTATTTTCTACGCGTTCGCCGTGCCTGCTTTTCGGTGAGTGTTGCATTGCTGATCATCTTAGCTAGTCCCCTTGTTAGTTTGCATTCGCCGGAAGAAGCTGCAGGGCCCGTACAAAAGAAGCAAACCACATTTCGCCCGCCTTCAATCGCAGCCGCTCGGTCACCCCGATCGAGTGGCTGCGCACCCTCTTGTGTTCGAGGGTGGACACAATAGCGAACATATTTTGGTCCTTCGAGCCGGATTTGCTCCTTTTGGAAGGCCTTGTGGCTTCGTTTTGGTGTCTGCAAAGCCAAATATTCAGCATTCTCCCAGTAATTTGTCCCAAAATCCCACTTTTTCTGTTTGATTTTTGTTAACTGTATTTGATATTGACTCCATTGCATACGTGTGTATTTTTTGTGTAATATTTTGCATGACGCGAACTCGCGGTCAAATAAAAGAAATGGCCGTAAGAATATCACGCTCAGTTTTGAAATTTCGTCACGTGTGTGGCACGCTCAATGCTTTAGCTGATATTAAAAACCCTTCTCCTGGTGAAGTACTGCATATCCGCCAAGAATTGAACCGATATGCCGAGGTCGAGGAGCTGCATTACGATATTCTGGATAGAGTAATAGAGCCCTTGGGCGAAAATGAGCCGCCTTATCCAATTTCAAAGGATGATCTGTGCGAAATGTTTGATGAATATGTCTCAAACTTTTTCCTGCTCAAACCAAAGTATGACATCGACTCTGTTCATCTCAATCCTGCTCAACATGATAATCGAAGCCCTTTTAACGATGGCGGGGTAAAGCTTCCGCGAATTTCTCTACCGACTTTCTCAGGTGATGATGTCACAAAGTGGGTAGGATTTTCTGAGATGTTTGCGTCCCTCATAGTAAACAACGAAAACCTTGATGACGTACAGCGCCTGCACTTCTTACGTTCGTCACTTGCCGACGAGGCGCTCCGCACAATACAGCATTTGCCGCTGTCCGCTGCTAACTTTCCCGTGGCTTGGGACTTGCTTGAGCAGAAATACGACAACAAGCGGCTGATAGCTACTACCCATTATCGGCGAATTGCTGGTGCGTTGATGGTCCAATCCTCTGCCAAATCCCTAGCTACTTTTCTTGACGATGTTGTTGACAATGTGAATGCTCTGCAAGCTTTGAATTTCCCAACGAAAGAGTGGTCCTTTCTCCTTCTCAACATGTTGCTCGACAAGTTAGACTCAGAGACACGCCGCCAGTTTGAATTGAACAACTCCTCTGACATTCCAACTTACGACGAGCTTGTTGCTTTCCTTCGTAAGAGGTCAAACGCCCTTCAGACCGCAGCTGTACCGGATAGCTGCCGTCCTACGACCGATGCAACCCGCATGCCGTCCCAATCGCTCCCACATAGCACAGCTCGCCCACGCTCCCACTTGCCCGCTTTCCCTTCTGGACAAGTGTCACTAACCATCTCACGACCACCTCGACCGTGTTTGATGTGTAATGGTGATCACGTTTTGGCACAATGCCAGGATTTTTTGAATTTATCTCCACCAGACAGATTACATGAGGTGAAACGAATCAAAGTCTGTCTCAACTGCCTTGCAACAGACCATTTTGTGAGAGAATGTAGGTCTCAATATTCATGTAGGACTTGCAAATCAAAGACTCACCACTCCCTTTTGCACTTGGGCAGTTTCACTGGTGAAAACTGTCACACTCGATCGCCGTCCCGTGCGTCAGACTCTCCGATGTGTACACTGCCTGTTCAAGCTCTTTCAAACTCAAACGAGCCCATATGCCCCAAAACAAATGTAGGATGTTTCTCTGCCTCATCAGAAAACAAATCCCATGTTTTGTTGGCCACTGCTTTGGTTCAGGTTACTGATAGCAAAGGTGTGCCCCGGGAAGCTCGCGCTCTCATTGACACTGGAAGCCAAGTAAGCTTCATTATCGAAAACTTAGCTTCCTCTTTAGGCTTACCCCGTGAAAAGTCTGAAACTTCTGTTTGTGGAATTTCAGGACAGCCCCTTCAACTCGAAGGTGGTCTTGTCGATGTGTCTATTTTGAATCCCTCAGGTGGCAAACCCATTAGTGTACAAGCCCAGTGTATCCCAAGTATCACTGGTAATCTTCCTGCCCAGCCACTCCCTGTCTCTCTCTGGCCTCACGTCAAAGATTTACAACTCGCAGATCCGACGTTTGGCATCCCTTCCGAAGTCTCCCTATTGTTAGGTGCCGATGTTTATCGTGACATCACGAAAGGAGGTTTTATCACTGGCCCTCCGGGCACTCCCGTTGCCCTTGAAACTGTTTTTGGTTGGACCCTTATGGGCCACACTTATGTTCAGCCACCAAAAATTTAATATCGCCCCACTTGATCCATTTATGAGAACCATGTAGCTTGAAGCTATTTGATTTGTAAATACAATATTTTGTGCCGATATTGTGTCACTTTTTATGATATTGTTCTTGTTATTGATTTGTAATTTTGTTTCTGTTGTGTTGTGTCCCTTGTTTGAATTTTGCCCGTTTGTTAGAATCTCTTGACCGCTAGCGTCACGTCTGCTCACAGGACAACCTAGCCATGCCGTCTTATATTTCTCTCTCGGTTGAGTTGTCACAATCCGCTGACAACTACAGTTTTTGCAGTGTAAGTTTGTACATAATAGAGCTTCAGTTTGGTTTATGATGTTTTAGTTTAGAACTCGTGAAGTTTGAAAACCGAAGATAATTTTTCCCGAGCATTTAGTTTATTTTTATTCTTTCTCTAATTTTTGCCGTGGAAGTTCGAGCCACGCAAGTTAAAAACATAAAGTTCTCTGCTCTATGTAGAGCCTTATGGCCACTGCTATTTTTATTTCGTGTATTATTTTGTGAATTTGTATTGCAATGGTGTCACTGTCCTCCCGAATCTCTATTTCCCCTGTTCCTTATATTTATTATTTTTTATTTTATGCTGAATACGTGGTTTCAGGGGCGGCGGTATGTTCGGTAATGCGACCTCACTGCATTGCCCGGTACTGGCCACTTTTCTTTTTACTTCAAAATTTCGGAACGTTTTTCTTTTGTTTTTTTTATGCCCCGCGCTCTTTCCGAATATTTTGACAGATGCATTTTCCTCGCCCCATTTTTCGCCCACTAATATTTTTGCCCTCTTATTTTAATTTGTTTCTCGCTCATCTCTCTGTATTTATTGATATTTGACCCACTATCGCCTATTTCGTATTGTTATTATTGTAATCTGTGTATTTGTGTTAATTTCCCCGCCCAATCTCACTCACTACCATCATTGTCGTTCAACCCTGTGCCTCACTGTTTTGATCCCGCATACAACTATTTTCTACGCGTTCGCCGTGCCTGCTTTTCGGTGAGTGTTGCATTGCTGATCATCTTAGCTAGTCCCCTCGTTATTTCGCATTCGCCGGAAGAAGCCGCGGGGCCCGTACAGAAGGAGCAAACCACATTTCGCCCGCCTTCAATCGCGGCCGCTCGGTTACCCCGATCGAGTGGCTGCGCACCCTCTTGTGTTCGAGGGTGGACACAATAGCTAACACCTCAGTTATACCGTGCTATGTACTATCTGGCAAGCCATGTTATTCTACGGTATAGGCTGTACAAAAAAAGTATCTGGATAGTAGATAATAATATAAATTTACATTTGCCGTTGAATAAAAATATTTGACCTTGACTGTGACTTTATACTGAAACCTACAAAATGACTATAAGAAGAACAGTTCTTATTGTGTATAAGATTTTACTCATTTTGTAGAACTGTAGCACTCTTTTACTCTTGTGCTCATAAGTAAGACTAGCTTTTGCCCGCGACTTCGTCCGCGTGGACTACAGAGAAAGGATATGTGCTTTACTTTGCTCCTAAGTGTAAAAGCGTGATAATTATGTAGCCTAGGTGTTATTCTGATGTCAGAGCTATCTCTATTCCAGATTCCATCCAAATCCGTTCGGCCGTTTCAGGGTGAAAGAGTAACAAACATCCATCCATCCATACTTACAAACTTTCGCGTTTATAATAGTAGTAGGAGTGGAGTAGGAAGTAGGATAGTAGGATAGTAGGAAGTAGGAAGTAGGATAGCTAGTGCCCTCGACTTCATTCACGTGGATAAAAGAAAAAGGATAAAAGTGGTGATTTAGCAATTATTGTACCTAGCATATATTTTACCACTTAGTATGAAATGAACTTAAAACCGACCCCCAGCGCTATCAGACTTCGCTCCCGTGGACCACGCGTTGTTATCTGCTTCTTCCAAACTCAACGGACTAAAGATGCAGATACCTACTGTTATCGGTGTCTAACTGATTGAACGTGGGTTACCTACATTTCAAAACACACTCGAAGATTCTCTTCTCTTTTTAGCCTTATCCCATTATTTTGAGTCCGCTATTCTGCTACTGCTTACTGCAAACTTTCAGTCTGGGTTGTCTCTGTTCAGTTGGTCTCGCCCCAAGGCTTCGTGCCTTTGTGGCCTATGTGGACACTACCTCTCCCGATGTTAGAGAGCCCTAATGCGTAGTTTGTAACCCAAGTACATACATCTTGTTTGCTTGATAAGTTGTGTGAATGAAATTATCAGCATTCGCTGCAGTAGGTACGTCACAGGTCTCAACATCTGACTGGCATTCTATAAAAATTTAAAAGATCTCCAACAAAGCTAGTTAGCGTTACCTACTCGTATTACAGGCACGAAGTTACTTATCAGAGAAAACTATATGAAAATCCGTATTGTATTAGGTAATTATATTTTTTATTCCGCATCATTCTATATCAAAGACAACGCTTATAATAATTGGGTTCTGACACCAGAAATGTCAGATAATATCAGGAAATACTTAACCAAAACCATATTAATATTTTGTCTATCACATTGAATAGTTATTTTTTTTCTATGAGCTGCCCTTCTGAAACACCAAACGCGTCTTCTTAGCGTCTGAAACAACAGTTTTAAATCCTCGGTCTTATTCTTCTTTCGTGTTGAAAGCATCACACTTTGCCGTCCCAGAAACGCGCTATATTGATCGCGCTGGGGTCGCCTCCAGAACATCCTTTCAGCTGCACTGTGGAGCATCAGGACATGTATGATGATGCGACGTTGTCGGTACGGCTTCAGATTGGCACGGAACACCTCTTCTGGCTCTATTCCTCACATATCTTTCATGCGGTCAACACCACCATGCAGGCGGTTCGGGGATTTTCACATGCTTCAATCTTCTCGTCAGTCTAAAGTATGTGGAAAGCCTATCAGATTTGTCAAAAATTAATAGGCGAGTATGATATTATGTAAAAGTGCACCTGTGTATTTTAGTCCTAGGTACTCAATAGGTAGGTAAGTACTTAATGGAAATAAAGCGGTCATGGTGCTCATGCCTGATGTTATGCGCCTTTAGTCGCTCAAGACTTAACAATGTTTTTCATACTTGCACGTACCACACAGTGGCTTTTTTTGGTCAGAGTATCGTATCTTTACTTTTCTTCGAGGTCTGGTGTATCCTATTCTTCCCTGGATAACCAGCAATCGTTCCATCTCCAAAAGATCTCACGACGGACCGCAACTTTGTAAAGAGCTTTGATAAACACTGCTAGATGCTTAATTTTTAAAGTAAGGATTTACTTATTGGCTCTTTCAGATTGTAAGATCACTGAAACAATGTTTTGCCTGTTTTAAGTAATTAAACAATATTGATTTCTGCTGTATTGCTTTCTTGATATCATTTTTGTGACAGTGACGGATGACAGCAATAATTAAAAACAACTTCTTCATTGTTGTCCATCGTTTGATTTTGATGCATAGTTTGCATATATTGCGGACTTTTTGGTAGATCAAAATTCAGCGTTATTCAGTTTTCTATGGATTTACAAAAGTAAATAGCTCAACGCTACGTAATGATAGAGGGTCTATGGTAAATGGTTTTGTCGTTCACTTTTATACAAATAGCCACTATATGATAAATCTTTGTGTATTTACTTTGCTCCTAAGCACCAAAGCGTGATTATATGTAGCCTATATGTTATTCTGATGTCTCAGCTATCTACATTTCAAATTTCATCCAAATCCGTCCAGCGGATTCAGCGTTATAAGGTAACAAACACACTCACTCACTCACTCACTCACAAACTTTCGCCTTTATAATATAAGTAGGATAGGATAGGAAGTAGGATAGGAAGTAGGATAGGAAAGTAGGAAAGTAGGAAGTAGGATAGGAAGTAGGATTACACAAAGAACAGCTGTTACATCTACACTACTGTTATCTTCTCAACTGTGATGAAACACTTTGGAGTGCTTCCTTTCATATTGGATAATCTTATAGAATTGCCGATACTGACAGATTGTGTGTTTTGTTTGACAGTGCTATCGTGCGGGTCGACAGGCCCCGCGGGCGGTGCGGGGGGCGGCGCGGGTGCGGCGGGGGGTGCGGGGGGCGGGGCGCGGCGCGCGCGCTACGTGGGGCTGTACACCGGCCCATACTTCGACCCGGCGGCGCCCAACAACATCACCACACAGCTCGGGACACACGCCTACCTGCCCTGCAAGGTACCAACAACAACAACATCACCACACAGCTCGGGACACACGCCTACCTGCCCTGCAAGGTACCAACAACAACAACATCACCACACAGCTCGGGACACACGCCTACCTGCCCTGCAAGGTACCAACAACAACAACATCACCACACAGCTCGGGACACACGCCTACCTGCCCTGCAAGGTACCAACAACAACAACATCACCACACAGCTCGGGACACACGCCTACCTGCCCTGCAAGGTACCAACAACAACAACATCACCACACAGCTCGGGACACACGCCTACCTGCCCTGCAAGGTACCAACAACAACAACATCACCACACAGCTCGGGACACACGCCTACCTGCCCTGCAAGGTACCAACAACAACAACATCACCACACAGCTCGGGACACACGCCTACCTGCCCTGCAAGGTACCAACAACAACAACATCACCACACAGCTCGGGACACACGCCTACCTGCCCTGCAAGGTACCAACAACAACAACATCACCACACAGCTCGGGACACACGCCTACCTGCCCTGCAAGGTACCAACAACAACAACATCACCACACAGCTCGGGACACACGCCTACCTGCCCTGCAAGGTACCAACAACAACAACATCACCACACAGCTCGGGACACACGCCTACCTGCCCTGCAAGGTACCAACAACAACAACATCACCACACAGCTCGGGACACACGCCTACCTGCCCTGCAAGGTACCAACAACAACAACATCACCACACAGCTCGGGACACACGCCTACCTGCCCTGCAAGGTACCAACAACAACAACATCACCACACAGCTCGGGACACACGCCTACCTGCCCTGCAAGGTACCAACAACAACAACATCACCACACAGCTCGGGACACACGCCTACCTGCCCTGCAAGGTACCAACAACAACAACATCACCACACAGCTCGGGACACACGCCTACCTGCCCTGCAAGGTACCAACAACAACAACATCACCACACAGCTCGGGACACACGCCTACCTGCCCTGCAAGGTACCAACAACAACAACATCACCACACAGCTCGGGACACACGCCTACCTGCCCTGCAAGGTACCAACAACAACAACATCACCACACAGCTCGGGACACACGCCTACCTGCCCTGCAAGGTACCAACAACAACAACATCACCACACAGCTCGGGACACACGCCTACCTGCCCTGCAAGGTACCAACAACAACAACATCACCACACAGCTCGGGACACACGCCTACCTGCCCTGCAAGGTACCAACAACAACAACATCACCACACAGCTCGGGACACACGCCTACCTGCCCTGCAAGGTACCAACAACAACAACATCACCACACAGCTCGGGACACACGCCTACCTGCCCTGCAAGGTACCAACAACAACAACATCACCACACAGCTCGGGACACACGCCTACCTGCCCTGCAAGGTACCAACAACAACAACATCACCACACAGCTCGGGACACACGCCTACCTGCCCTGCAAGGTACCAACAACAACAACATCACCACACAGCTCGGGACACACGCCTACCTGCCCTGCAAGGTACCAACAACAACAACATCACCACACAGCTCGGGACACACGCCTACCTGCCCTGCAAGGTACCAACAACAACAACATCACCACACAGCTCGGGACACACGCCTACCTGCCCTGCAAGGTACCAACAACAACAACATCACCACACAGCTCGGGACACACGCCTACCTGCCCTGCAAGGTACCAACAACAACAACATCACCACACAGCTCGGGACACACGCCTACCTGCCCTGCAAGGTACCAACAACAACAACATCACCACACAGCTCGGGACACACGCCTACCTGCCCTGCAAGGTACCGCCACACCGCAGGTGCAACAATACCACCTGACCAAGGAACAACAATACTCCCTGCAGAATATTCCGTGATTTTGTCGACGCATGTGATCTTTCTACATAGAATGGTGAAGTGCACCTTACATAGTCCACAAATATCAAATCTTGGATCATCTCCAGACTCAGCTGGCCCAGACATATCCTACTATTTTGATCTACATGAAGTGGGACAGACATAGAAAGGGTTGTAACGAGCTACAAAACTCGATATGGAGGCTCAGCCGGTAAGGTAATTTTTTTACAGACGGTCGTGGGTATATGCGAGTCTCTCAACTCAGTTATAAAAGCAGGCTCATGTACTCATTTCAAGGACACGACCGAGTTATTATCAAAGCATGAGGTGCTACTCAACGCCTGACGGAAACGCTCGTCGATACATTGCGCTGCTGGCGCTGAATAGCAATTTCCGCAAAATCTTCGATCTCTAGTTATCGTGGCGAAGCGCTCACAGCCTAGTTAGACTAGCAATTCTTAATCGATTGGCGAAGTTAAACAACATTGGGCGCGGTCAATCAAGCCGTGTCAGAGGCTTCGGACGGCCTAGAAACTCTGACACCAGAGGTGGCCACTACCTCATACGATAACCTAAAACATCATGGCTATTTACAAGATATTTACATGTTGCGGGTTCAAGTCCTGTCCCGAGTGAATTTTTTCAACTTATAATAAATGTTTAAGATATTTGTGTTTTGTGTGTCAGGTGCGTCAGCTCAGCAACAAGTCGGTGTCGTGGATCAGGCGGCGCGACGCACACATCCTCACTGTGGACCGGTTCACGTTCATCGCCGACGAGCGCTTCCAGGCCTTCCTCGTCGAGGCCACTGACACCTGGACGCTGCAGGTGACGCACTCATTATATATTTGTGTCAAGACAGAATTTTGCTTAAGCTAACCGTCTGATCTGATGAGTGACTTCGTTTAGCAAGGTCATCGTTTTAGAAAAGGCACCGACCATGTTGCAAGATGAAATTCCGATTAACTGGAAACCAATGGACGAATTTGGTCTCTACGCACATTCAAATGAATCATAAATATTTTTCCGACAGACCCATCACCTTATTTGGTTCGAAACTGGTCGAACCACGAATCAAGTTCAATCACCATAAGGAACCACCATATCACCATAAGTATGCTATCAAAGAGTATTGATAAAGTATTATAAACTGTTGAACACAATCAGTGTTACATTATCACAAAATGTTGAATTGAAATTGAAAATACAAGTTTTCCTTGAGCTAAAATGTATTGTAAATTCACAGTTGAACGGTGAAGGTTGTAATGTATGTGTGTGTGTGTCTGTTCCAGGTGAAGTACGTGCAGGCGCGCGACGCCGGCGTGTACGAGTGTCAAGTGGGCACCGAGCCCAAGATGAGTCACTTTGTGCAGCTCAACGTAGTCGGTGAGTGTCTGTACAGGTCCAGGTGGCACCGAGCCCAAGATGAGTCACTTTGTGCAGCTCAACGTAGTCGGTGAGTGTCTTTACAGGTCCAGGTGGCACCGAGCCCAAGATGAGTCACTTTGTGCAGCTCAACGTAGTCGGTGAGTGTCTGTACAGGTGCAGGTGGCACCGAGCCCAAGATGAGTCACTTTGTGCAGCTCAACGTAGTCGGTGAGTGTCTTTACAGGTCCAGGTGGCACCGAGCCCAAGATGAGTCACTTTGTGCAGCTCAACGTAGTCGGTGAGTGTCTGTACAGGTGCAGGTGGCACCGAGCCCAAGATGAGTCACTTTTTGCAGCTCAACGTAGTCGGTGAGTGTCTGTACAGTGTTATACAGCTCAACGTGGTCGGTGAGTGTCTGTACAGTTCCAGGTGGCACTGAGCACAAGATGAGTCACTTTGTACAGCTCAAGGTGTTCGGTTAATGTCGTGAAGTTTTATGGTCTGTTTTAGAGAGGCAGCGGGCGAGGGTACATGTAAGAAAAAAATGTACGAAGACGCTTTTATACAATCCCAATGCTCCTAGGATCTTCTACGTACATTTTATTTATACGGACACGCGCCCACTGTCACTCTGAAATATACTCTCACAAACCACATAGCAAAGACGTGAACGAGAATGATTGGTTTACTAGAAGAGACGGGGCGCATCGGCTCCGTACGGTCTCTGCTACAATTTGCCGTGTCCACGCTGTTTATAAATCTAGAGCAGATTGAAATAATGTGGCATCAGGGTTGGTCACTACTTCAGACGATCAATCAAGTGAATGATGTTGTGAATGTGTGTCTGTTCCAGTCCCGCGCATCGAGATCGCGGGCGAGGCGGAGGTGTACGTGAAGGCAGGCAGCACGGTGTCGGTCAAGTGCGTGATCTCGCAGGCGCTGGAGGAGCCTGCCTACATCTTCTGGTACCACAACGACGAGCGTGTGCTCAACTACGACCGCAGCCTCGTCGAGATCCGCATGGAGCGGCGCGCGCCCGACACCACGGTACTATTCACACACACACACACCCTCACACATACACACACACACACACATGTGCCACGGTACCACCGACCACTCTACTTTCATTGTGCACTAGGATCCATATCAGCCTAGTGATGGATTAGGGCTTTTTCTCTTACGCGCCACCTCTCACATTCTCCTGCCGCCACCCGCCAAGTCCTTATCTGCCTCCTGATTTTTTCTGGTTGTGTAAATATCGGTAGGCACATAAGAACTTGGCGGGTGGCGGGAGGAGAATGTCCGAGGTTTGACTTTCAACTATCACAACGAACTATCACAACGTGACCACTAACAAGTATTGTTGTTTTTTAGGCAGTGGTATTTACGGTTACTACAAACATTAATGTCTGTGGTATTTACTGCCTTCTGTACTACGTCACTTCTAGACCAAAAACTTAAAAATAAATATTTTACCTAGTATTGCCTATGAAATTCAACAAAGAAAAAATACGTGTCCCTTTATTAGTATTAGGAAATTCCCTTCCTGAAAAACCAATAACATCTGTGCGTTTTTATTTTGAAATATTGTCCATTGCGAAATATCTTCTCATACTAATTAGGTTATGTGCAAAGTATCCGCCTCCCTTAAAAAAAAAATAACGTTATATTTGCTTTCACCGAGACATAAAGTAACTTGAGTTTCGTTTAAAATTCCAGATTGGCAACCTGATCATCTACAACACGCGGCGCGAGGACTCCGGGAACTACTCCTGCTCGCCCTCCAACCTGGAACCCGCGTCCGTCGTGCTACACGTGCTCAGCGGTACGTATGTCTGTGCTAGCCCTGCCACCTGGAGCCCGCGTCCGTCGTGCTACACGTGCTCGGCTGCGTGCTAGCCCTGCCGTCAGGAGGCAAATACCCTCGTATTAAACGGCCGGGCTTACAAATCCGTTACATTATCGACTCAGTTAGTTGCTCTTAGATCTTCTCTGTCACCTTCATCCCTATTCTACCTCAGAAAGTGCAAAGACTCCGATGTTAGGAAACTGATATTTATCTGGTTTAGGATATGCTGTTCCAAAAAGAAAAGAACTACGCTTCTGATACGATAAGAAATTGAGACCTTCGCAGTCTTACAAAACATGCACCATGGATTCAAATACCTACCTCTTTAAATGTTCGCAGAGGGATTAATCGTTAGACCTCCCCATGTTGAGACACAACCCTCAACTACGGACGTGCGGTTCTGTTTCAGGCGAGCAGCCCGCCGCCATGCAGCACGGTAACGCGGCGGCGCGGCCGGCGGCGCGCGGCGCGCTGCTATTGGTCGGCTGGGCGGTGACGTGCTGCCGCTGTGCTGCGCGGCACGGCGTCACGCTGGCGCTGCTGCTGTCAGTGTTGCTGGCGTGTCACGACGAGGACGAGCACTAGCGACGCGCGTGTGTGCGTGACCACGACACACAGTGACCGTGCGTGTGTGTGTGTGTGCGAAGGGACGCGAACAGACACTCGCAAGTATTTCGTGTTTACATTTAAAACGATCAAAACGTCGATCTCAGCCACTACATTGTAATTATTAAAGTCTACGTTGATAAAATTGTAAATTGTACATAACAACCTATAAATATAAAAACTACCTACTGTAACTATTTATAATGAAACTACGATTATGTAAGTCGACTAAAGTCGAGCGGAGCCTGCCTTTGATGTGTTACTTTTGAACCCTCGGTCGCAATACGATTTGTTACTCCATAAGTCCGTATTATTTGCATTTAGTCGGGTCTCTCCACGCTATGAGTCAGGGGCTGCGTCGGGCGGGCTCCGACCTACATCGAACCTCTCACTTGTTCCGGGAGCTCTCTATCGGGTTCATAGTTCCAAACAAACAAACGAGGAGGAATTGTAAACATTTATTTTTAACATAATGTATTATACAGATGGCGTTATTATTTATCGAGGTGTTGCCGCGCGCCTGCACCCAGTCTAGCAGTGGGACAGTCCCACTGCATCCCGCGGTGGGACAGTCCCACTGCATCCCGCGGTGGGACAGTCCCACTGCATCCCGCGGTGGGACAGTCCCACTGCATCCCGCGGTGGGACAGTCCCACTGCATCCCGCGGTGGGACAGTCCCACTGCATCTCGCGGTGGGACAGTCCCACTGCATCCCGCGGTGGGACAGTCCCACTGTCCACTAGTGACTAGTAGTGACGCGCCGGTGCGGTCGCGCGGCGACACCGAGTGAGTGAGTGAACAGAGTCTATGTAAATTCGGTCCGTTAATATTGTTACTGCCTCTCCTGTAAATATTTACTTTAAGTGATACTGAATAAAGATGAAATCGTTGAAACATTCTAACCTATCTTTTCTTGACATATCGTTGGGCTCAGCACGAATGGCCAGGATAACCTTTCATAGCTTGATCGTATCGAGCTCTATCGATCGCAAAGCATGCTCTATACTAACAAAGAAAAGACCATCCATTACAGAGTATAGTTAGTATATGTTTCGAAAGATGGATGAGGAATGAATCGTAAAATAAATTGACGAAAACTTTAAATTTAAAATGATGAAGAACCGAAAGAAAAAAATTAAAGAAGAAGGATGGATAAAAAGGTTAAGTAATGCTTGCACCGTTACAAAGTTGATACATACCTACTTACATTATTATGAGGATAAGTTGAGCACTCGGTAGATCACAGGCTTGTTCGGTTGTTTCCTGTCGAAGCTATGCAGGCTCCAGCTGCAGCAGGTCGGCAGGTTCCTCGTGCAGGTCTGCAGGCTGCACGTGCAGGTGGGGCGGGCCGGCCCCGTGCTCCAGTAGGAAGGCGCGCAGTGTGCGCGCGAGGGCGCGGTTGGGCACCGCGTGTGTGGGCCCGCGCAGCCGCCGCGCTGACACCGGCGACACCGCGCCTGCGAGAAAAAGCAGTAGATTCAGAAAATGGTTTGTAATGGCTAGTAAAAATTAAAGTCTCGTCTTAGCGTTGATAATAATTATCATACCTACTCTTCGGGGATGGAAATTGAAATAATAGTTATAATGGCAGTGAGCAAGAATAAGAAGAACAAGTTCGATTGTAAGAGAAGGAAGTTTTTGCTCAGAAACATATAAGAAGTTACCAAAATGTAACAGAAAGTTGGCAGACAACTTTTTTCACCGGAGGCACTAGCAGAAAATATACATCCGTAGACAAGGGCAGTGATAGAGTAGTGACTAAGAGCTGAGCGGCGGTCGACGGGAAGACCAGCAGCCAAAAAGTTGTCGAGATGCCGTGACAGGTGCCGCGATAGAGATAAGGTCTATACCCACCAGTGGGATTAGATAGGCTGATGATAGTAATGAAACTGTAGTGTTGGCAAAGTGGTCACCTTCGGCCAGCAGCCACTCGTGCAGGCTGTCCCGCTGGTAAGTGAACCCTGTGTGACGTCACAACGTACCTTCGGCCAGCAGCCACTCGTGCAGGCTGTCCCGCTGGTAAGTGAACCCTGTGTGACGTCACAACGTACCTTCGGCCAGCAGCCACTCGTGCAGGCTGTCCCGCTGGTAGCTGAACCCGTCGGGCGCGCGCACCGGTGACGTCATCAGCTCGTGTGTGAGCGGACAGAGCAGCGCGTGCGGCGCAAGGCACACCTGCGGACCACGACGGTGACGTCATCAGTGACGTCATCACGTGCAGTGCCGGTGACGTCACCGGTGACGTCATCAGCTCGTGTGTGAGCGGACAGAGCAGCGCGTGCGGCGCAAGGCACACCTGCGGACCACGACGGTGACGTCATCAGTGACGTCATCACGTGCAGTGCCGGTGACGTCACCGGTGACGTCATCAGCTCGTGTGTGAGCGGACAGAGCAGCGCGTGCGGCGCAAGGCACACCTGCGGACCACGACGGTGACGTCATCAGTGACGTCATCACGTGCAGTGCCGGTGACGTCACCGGTGACGTCATCAGCTCGTGTGTGAGCGGACAGAGCAGCGCGTGCGGCGCAAGGCACACCTGCGGACCACGACGGTGACGTCATCAGTGACGTCATCACGTGCAGTGCCGGTGACGTCACCGGTGACGTCATCAGCTCGTGTGTGAGCGGACAGAGCAGCGCGTGCGGCGCAAGGCACACCTGCGGACCACGACGGTGACGTCATCAGTGACGTCATCACGTGCAGTGCCGGTGACGTCACCGGTGACGTCATCAGCTCGTGTGTGAGCGGACAGAGCAGCGCGTGCGGCGCAAGGCACACCTGCGGACCACGACGGTGACGTCATCAGTGACGTCATCACGTGCAGTGCCGGTGACGTCACCGGTGACGTCATCAGCTCGTGTGTGAGCGGACAGAGCAGCGCGTGCGGCGCAAGGCACACCTGCGGACCACGACGGTGACGTCATCAGTGACGTCATCACGTGCAGTGCCGGTGACGTCACCGGTGACGTCATCAGCTCGTGTGTGAGCGGACAGAGCAGCGCGTGCGGCGCAAGGCACACCTGCGGACCACGTCGGCACGGGTCAGCCGAGCTGTTACGTTCGCAGTAAAGATATTGTGATAATAAAAAAAAAAAGTAGGTCCCGTGGCATCTCCACTAACATCAAATGGATGAAGCGACCACTTGGACGGTGTAATACATGAATGTTTAAATACTTTATTTTTTGATATCGTATTATTATCGAATAAAGTCGAGTTATAAAAGCTGCTGGTAAGAACTGGTCACATCAGAGTCGATCAATTCCTCTGTTAGAAATATTTTATCACTATTGCTACTTTGATCACTATCATACAAACCTATGTCATTATGAACATTTGAAAAATGTTTGTGTATTATCGATGGAGATACAGAGCATAGGTGCTCTCACCACGTATACAGCGGTATACAGACACACACTCACCAGGCGCGGCGGCGGCGGCGGCGCGCGCAGCCACTGCAGCTCGTCGCGGAGCTGTTCTCGCACCAGGGAGCTCTTGTCCTCTGAGCTGTCCTCCTCTTCTGCTGGATACGAATCATTATTACATAATGCTGATTGAAGTAATTTTGCAACTTCAAAACTCATATTCCATCAAAACGCAGAGAAGATGCGAGAAGTATTGCATTTTTATTCATTTGAAACCTCATTTTTGTCACTCGACTTACTCGTCTGATTTCACATCTCGTCTTTGCTTTGATTGTGGACTTTAATCATTATTTATGCTGACCTTCACCACAGAGCAGCAGCACCAGCTCGTCGAGCTCGTCGTCCAGCAGGCGCGCGCCCGTCACCCCCGCCCCCCGCGCGCGCGCCTCCAGCCCCTCCCCCTCACACACGTGCTCCCGCAACCACTGTGCCACCCCCCGCGCGCCCCACCCCCGCGGACCCGGCAGCTCCATCTCACTCGCGTCCAGTGCTCTCGCTCCCACCCGCCACAGCGCCAGCCGCCCGTCCAGCGAGCCCAGCGCGACCAGCAGGCCGTCCGCCCCCGGGGGCAGAAGCGTCAGGGGGGTCAGCGCCAACGCGGTGAGGGCGCGGCCCGGCGCGGGGAGGGAGCACAGTGCACCCCCGTCCCCCCCCTGCCACACCCGCGCCCACCCGTCCGCACCACCTGATACTACCACCCCGCCCCCCACCTCACCGCCCCGCACCACCGCTGCGCCACCCCCGTGCGCCCACACGCGCCACGCCAGCCGCACTGTCGCCATCTCGTCCTCCTGGAACAAACAACACAGTCCTTGACTCCTTGTACTTACAGGTAGCGGCACGCACGAGTAATGAGCGCTGAACTTGTATGCGAAGAAGTAATTTTGTATGGCAGACGGAAGGCGATTGCGCAGACACCCCCTACCACTTTCATCGAGCTCTCATAACTCGTTACGCTACCTGTCTTACTGCTGATACAAAATTCTGAAGTTGGCTAGTCTAACTGCAGACACGACCATCGAAAGGATTAGTCTTAGCTAAGAAAGTTCCGGCGTTGACAGGAATCCAGAGAGCCACCCAACGAAGACGAAGTGTGATAAATACTGACCTCCCGAAAGTGTACGGCCCACATCTTGAGGTACCCGTCGCTCCCCGCCGTCACCAGCGCGTGTCCCTCCTCCCCCTCCCCGTCCTCCCCCCCCCTTCCAGCCCGAGCACGTCCCCCGGTAGCCAGTCCAGGCTCTGCACACCTGCACAACAGAGCTGCTGTTACTTCACAAATGCTGCATGGAGATTAAAATTACATAAATAAGGAAAAAAAACTCGAAGGAACCAATTGTAAAAATCACAAATCCTTTTAATTTAACACATCACGGGCACATCATATGTAGCAGGGGCCTTAGCCTGTAACACAATGGCGTCTCAATGGCGGTCCCAGGTAGAAGGACAAAACCGGGATTTTTTCGTTGTTCTCCTACAACCAGCGAACT
>OX439393.1:0-137677 GCA_949319315.1 Zelleria hepariella | reverse complement strand
GTATGAGTAGGTACCTTGCATTACATCCGGTAGTTCTGACTTTTGGCTGATTTGTTTATGAGGTTGGCCCAACCAAGTTTGTGATCTCGAGCGCCGACTGAAACCATGTAAAAAACCGAAAAAACCGCGAAATTGTATTGAGAGCAACGCCTTTTTTTAATTTTTGACCACTATTTTTCTCCGATTTTTCTGTTACTTAGTACAAGTGCTCTACGACAAAATCAAATAGCAACATATTCTTAAAATTTTCTAGAATTCCCGCCTAACAGGTAAAATTGTATGTCAATGGTCACCAAAAATGCTCTTATTTTACTTAGAAGTATACCGCAAGCCGCCATGAAATTGTGATAAAATACGTTATTTGAACTACAAAAACTTAAATTACGTATTTTATCACAATTTTACAACGGCATGCAATAACCTTTTAAGTGAATTAACTGCATTTTTGGTGACTTTTGACATACAATTGTACCGGTTAGGGGGGAATTCTTGAAAAATTTAAGAATACGTTACTATTCGATTTTGTCGTAGAGTACTTGTACCAATTTAAAGAAAAATCGGAGCAAAAATGTGGCCAAAAACTGAAAAAAAGGCGTTGCTCTCAATACTATTTCGCGGTTTTTTCGGTTTTTTACATGGTTGGGGCCGGCGCTCGAGATCACAAACTTGGATAATTCATTGTGCCAACATCATAAACAAATCTGCCAAAAGTCAGAAATACCGGATGTAAAGCAAGGTACCCATACATTCATTGCCAAAACGCATTTTTCGATTTTTGACTTAATTTTTTTCATGGATGCGGCGGGTTAGAGACTAAAAGATTTAAGTTCTAGTATGTGGAATTGCATAAATTTTCATGATATCAAGGTGGCAAGCGGTAACCTTTTATTCTGAATTAAGTGCATTTTTGCCTACTTTTGGCTTGAATTTTTTCATGTTTGCGGCGGGTCAGGAACGGCAAGATTTGGTTTTTTGTAGCTCAAATTACGTATTTTATCATAATTTCACAACGGCATGCGGTAACCTTTTAAGTGAATTAACTGCATTTTTGGTGACTTTTGAGTCTTTTGACATACAATTTTACCGGCTAGGGGGGAATTCTTGAAAATTTTAAGAATACGTTACTATTTGATTTTGTCGTAGAGTACTTGTACTAAGTTACAGAAAAATCGGAGCAAAAATGTGGCCAAAAACTGAAAAAAGGCGTTGCTCTCAATACAATTTCGCGGTTTTTTCGGTTTTTTACATGGTTGCGGTCGGCGCTCGAGATCACAAACTTGGTTAATTCATTGGGCCAACATCATAAACAAATCAGCCAAAAGTCAGAACTACCGGATGTAAAGCAAGGTAACCATACATTCATTGCCAAAACGCATTTTTCGATTTTTGACTTAATTTTTTTCATGGATGCGGCGGGTTAGGGACTGCAAGATTTAGGTTCTAGTATGTGAAATTGCATAAATTTTCATAATATCAAGGTGGCAAGCGGTAACCTTTTATTCTGAATTAAGTGCATTTTTTCGTAACTTTGACCTTAAATATCTCATTGATGCGGCGGGTTAAGAACGGCAAGATTTGGTATTTTGTAGCTCAAATTACGTATTTTATCACAATTTCACAACGGCATGCGGTAACCTTTTAAGTGAATTAACTGCATTTTTGGTGACTTTTGACATACAATTTTACCGGCTAGGGGGGAATTCTTGAAAATTTTAAGAATGTGTTACTATTTGATTTTGTCGAAGAGTACTTGTACTAAGTTACAGAAAAATCGGAGCAAAAATGTGGCCAAAAACTGAAAAAAGGCATTGCTCTCAATACAAATTCGCGGTTTTTTCGGTTTTTGACATGGTTGCGGTCGGCGCTCGAGATCACAAACTTGGATAATTCATTGGGCCAACATCATAAACAAATCAGCCAAAATTCAGAACTACCGGATGTAAAGCAAGGTACCCATACATTCATTGCCAAAACGCATTTTTCGATTTTTGACTTAATTTTTTTCATGGATGCGGCGGGTTAGGGACTGCAAGATTTAGGTTCTAGTATGTGAAATTGCATAAATTTTCACAATATCAAGGTGGCAAGCGGTAACCTTTTACTCTGAATTAAGTGCATTTTTTCGTAACTTTGACCTTAAATATCTCATTGATGCGGCGGGTTAGGAACTTCAAAAATTTGGTGTTTGTACCCAGAATGACGTGTTTTACAACATATCAAAAGGGGAACCGGTAACCTTTTACTCTGAATTAAGTGCATTTTTTCGTAACTTTGACCTTAAATTTCTCATTGATGCGGCGGGTTAGGACCTTCAAAAATTAGATGTTTGTACCCAGAATGACGTGCTTTACAACATATCAAAAGGGGAACCGGTAACCTTTCAAGAAAATTAAACGGTCGCTGGCGACTGTACTATTAGAGTGTAAGTGGAGACTCCACTGGCCTTTATATAATTTCTTTACATAAATCTGTACTGACGAAAAGGGCTAAGATGGCCATTCACAATCCCTTTCACGATGATACTGAAAGATGTTGTCAATTTTCAAAATCTCATTCGAAGCGATTTGGCACGTGTTTGGAAACAAAATCTAAATCCAAAAACCAAAATCTAATCCTTCATTTCCTTCGGTGACATTTTTGAAATCACAAGTTAGTAACTGTAAAAGTCCACAAAATAGTGTTTCCAAACTCATAAAATCCATTCTACCTCTTCTTGATCACGATCATAATCATGATGACTTTGTAAATAACAATGAATCGTGATGGATGTTACAGTTAGAGAATCAATCCCCGGTATGTATCTAGTGGCGAAGGAGCCCAACGAAAATATACGCTCTATCCGCGCGCGTAACGGAACGTACCATTAAGTTAAACGGTTCCCAGAGGCACCACATTCTACACACATGGTGGTACGTACAGAGCGGCTACCACGTACTGTGAAACCTTGCAGGCTTGATTCATACGTACAGTCCGCCACACGCTAGGATACCCCTTTATGTTCGATTGGCACCCTTATGCCTCATGCGTTAAGAGCTGACATGTTGTATCTGTGACTGGTCGACCGTACCACCACCAAACCACATCGCAACTAAAAAAAAAGTGGTGAATCATGTCGCTACAGTTTTTTGCAGACGTGTTGTGGTACAGATAAAATGTGAATGTGGTTGCGTTTTCGCCCGATAATTTTTATTTTTGCCATAATATCTCGATATCGAGAGGATCTTCTGATAGTTACGTAGTTCAAGTTGTGTTCGCCACCTTGACAACAATATGGTATACTTTCTAACTTCTAAAACCACTTCTAAAGCTTACCTGCTAGGGTTCAAAGTTACACTTCGAAAGGGCATTAAATGTTTGTCTAATACGTTGCATTGTTCAGCAACGATAGAAGAAGTTAAAAGAAGCGAGAAAACATTAATGCTTCGTTCTGTAATTAAAAATGGAAAGAATGGAAATAAACCTTTTTGTAGTGCGGTTCTTGTTTTAAGTAAATAATGTTTTGTTTGCGATATCTTTCAAAGAATGAAAAAAAATCGCTTACAAATGTTTTATTTAATTTTTCAATGGTTGCTGTCCCGCTGCTTTGAAACAGTTTTATCTTTCGGAAAAAATATGACGTGTTCTATTTTTTTTTTTTTTGGACAACACTGGGCTTGCTCGATGTTTTTTATTGGTACAGTTTTAAGGAATAATGTTAACGTAAGTAAACTTTTTTTAACGTCCAATATAACTAACTTCATAAACTTACTCGACAGCTCGAGTGGCGCCTGAAATTTTTTTTACTGATTTTTACTGATTTTTTTTACTGACTACAGTAAGTGGAATGGCGCACCACAAACGTATCTTATATTTTTTTCACAAAAAAATACCCTTTTTTTCAACTACTGAACACTAAAACGGTAACCCTCATTACAATGCATCGCAGTAAGAAACTGACTGTTAACATTGACGTTTCCTTACCTAATAGAGAGTTAAAACTTCCGCCGAAATGTTTTCCTCGCCACACACACTTGCCCCACTTCTTGCTCCAGCCAAGGCATTAAATCCGAAAGGTCTCAATCCAATAGCCCCGGAACTAGGGTTACCATCTGTCCGGATAAGTCCGGACATGTCCGGAATTTTAGTCTATTGTCCGGACTTCCTCCGGAATATGAGTAATAAAACTACGTACATATTAAGTAATCTAATATCAAATCAGTCTTTAAGACGCAATAGGACGCATAAATAGCGCCGCCAAAGAAAAAAAAATCATATCAAAAGCGATTCTCACCAAAAGTGGCCACTTTTGGCAAGAATCGATTGCATACGTATGCTCTAGGATCTGGAATCCACCTTAGGTCCTAAAAATAGTTAAGCCTCGCGTTGAGAAATCGCAGGAGCGTTTTTAGCAAAAAACGCATCGAAAAGTTTTTTTTGCACTGGCGGCACTACAGGGTGCACTCTAAGTCGATAGCGGAACTTTAAGTAGTCTGTCTACTGATCAATACAAACAACTTGTACTAGGTGGCGACAAAAATGGAACGAAAAAAATATCAGCTGTTTCATACATTTGGCGCAGTATTGAGTCGACCTTTTGTATGGAACAGCTGATATTTTTTTCGCTCCATTTTTTAATCCACTGTAGCGACCCCTATCGGTCGTACAGGAAACTGCTACATAAAGTTAGGCAATTACTCTACTCGCTACTAATCCTGCATCGCGCCAGCAAAATATCTTTCGTGGCTGAGTATATATAGAACGTCCAACTATGTTCAGTTGGACCCGGCCGGTCCCCAAGCATAAGATCTGCTTGGCGGGAAATTTCCCTTTATAGTCGAGGAGCATGATCACCCGCTCCTCCTATATCCACCTAGTAGAAGTTGTTTGTATTGATCAGTAGATAGCCTACTTAAAGTTCCGCTATTGACTTAGAGTGCACCCTGTAGTTGTGAGTGCTACTAGGCCTTAACCAACAACGAACTTCTCCCATTTATTACCCGACTACGCGAAGCAAAAAGGAGGGTTATGATTTTAGCAGCGTATGTATGTATGTGGGTATGTATGTTTGTGTGTTCATCTGTTCCTTCGCAGAGCCTAAACTACTCGGCCGATTTCAACAAATGAGGTGTCGTTGGATATTCGTCTTAATCACCCAGGTAACATAGGATAGTTTAATTTTGAAAAAAACAAGATGGCGGCTGTGCTGCGTCCTAAAGTGGTGAACCTAAAAATAAAAATTATTGGATACCATCGTCATGTGTATCAAATGAAAGGGCTTTAAAATACCTTTCCAAAAATGTATAACACATGTAGCGTCAACATAACAAATAGAACAAAAAATTCCAAAATGTGTTTTTTTTTTTGCGCTTCTTGGTTCTATTTGAGGTGATCATCCAAAATTACTAACTTAAAAGCTCAAAAAAAATAGAAGTGAAAAACTAAAACCCTACTACTAAAAGGCTTAAAACAAGACCTGATTATCCTTAAAATAGACTCGATAATTAATCGTAGTCGGAGGCCATCGGTTTATCAAATGCGAATGTGGTGTCCTAATTATCTATGAGTCTATTTTAAGGATAAGCAGTAGTCAGGTTTTAGTTTTTAACTTCTATTTTTCAAAAAATTAAATGTAACTAAGTGGGTAATGTTTCCATTTTGTGACTTAGTAGTCCGAACTTTTATCGGAATGTCCTGATTTTTGCCAGGACTTTTCAAATTCCTAAATGGTAACCCTATCTGAAACGAGTATATTTTCCCCGGAGCGTGCGATTTCCCGCGCGAACTGCAAATAAGTTCCGGCGAAGCGCATTAGCGACTGTAAATAGTCCCGCCGAGCCTTCTGAGAGGCAGTAGGCAGTGGGTTTCTGCAAAACCTTATCAGACTGGGTAAGCGAGGCTTCAGATGGGATGTTTTCATAAAGATTAATTAACTAGGAGCGGTGGTGGTCTAGTGGGTAGAACAGTGGCCTCTGAAGCAAGAGGTCCCCGGCTCGATCCCCAGTGCGGGCATGTATGACTTTGTTTAATTTCAAAGTTACGTACATTTGTGAATTTGTAGTAGCAATACCTACCACTCGCTAACGGTGAAGGAAAACATCGTGAGGAAACCCGCGACTTAGTTGGCTCCACACGGACTGACTTTGTCTTTCCTGTGAGCTAGGCCGGTTAAGCTGTCAGGATGGTATAGGTGCTGGGCAAGCCTACTCCATCTAAAACAATGTCCCAGGCACAGCAGCGCCGAGTGGTCTCTTCACCCATCTTGTGTGAGTGAAGGTGCCACTGGACGCTGTATAAATCATCTCATTACATAGATGCAAAGGTCTTAGTTTTAATTAACTAGGAATATAAACATGAAGCTGATGATGGTTTTATAGAAATAACGAGTCAATTGAATACAAACCACTCTCACAGTCTCTCTCTTCTGCAAGCATTTTGGCAATTCAATTGGGTCAGTTTTTTGAGGTACTATCAATTTAAGAACGAGCGAGCGAAGCGAGAGAAGTTCTCCGAGTCTACTGGAACAATTCGGCGTTTGTATGTATGTATGTAGGTACGTATGAAAGTTTGTCTTAGGAAAACTTGAGTAAATTTGGTAGGATCGTGATGAAATTTGGAAGGCGGATAAATTAAATTAAAATATTTTTTTAACTTGAACATGAGCCAAATCGGTCAGGGGGTTGCCGAGATATGGGATTGCAAAATTTATATGCAACGCATCTGCGCGAATTGTGTTAGGAAAAGTTATACATCGCGAGTTCACAGTTCGGGTGAACTACCCTAGTGTTGTACAGATGCAAAGGCATAAGTTTTTGATAGATTTTTAACGAGAAAAAGTTTTATCCTCGTGCCACCACAACACCGTCCCATTACATTCGAAAGCATTGCTAAAGCTACATTATAGCGGTAACGCTTCCACTTGATTTATAAAAATAAATTGCTCCTGTCTACGTGAAGCGCGACCACAATACAGTTAAGCTTACCAAGAATAAATCACACTTTATTTGACAAATTAAAACTGAGTCGTACTCGTTTGCCGACTTTATATTGGCCAAACAACCTACCGCTTACACTTCGATAGAACCTTGTAGGCGACAATTTAAGGCTTATTTTTCTATGGTAGAGGTGGGAGGTTTATGTTGGCTGTGCAGCGCTTGCAGTTTCCAGCGAGATGTCAAAATAATTATGACTAGTGACGGGCGGGCGCCGGCGGGGGCGGCGCGGTGCGGGCGGGGGTGGTCATTGCGCGTAGGGTTACCATATCTCAGGATTTATCCCGAGATCTCGGAACTTTTAGACTCTTTTCAGGATTGCGGCTGGATTTTGGATTTGTCGAAGTTTTCAATAAATAATAAATAATTTTTTTTTTTCAATTAGAAAGTTACAAAACAAAAAAAATATATCTTGGACATAATAAGACCAATAAATTTAAGCAGCTGTAAGTATTCCCAAATATATATATACATTTATTCATGTAAGGTCCGATTTTTCAATCGCCAGATAAGCATTTTTTAGTAAATTCTGGAATTGCGACAAATTGTCAGAATTTTTATGGAAATCAGGCTTTTTCTCCGGACTTTTAAATTTTTTACCTGGTAACCCTAATTGCGCGCGCAATAAAAATTCGGCGTTTGCCAGCATTCAAGAAAAATATCCTCATCATAAAACTTTAGTGCTTGACTATACATTTTAATCATCAATCAAACCACAAAGGGTCTGATATTTTACCATTAAAAAAGTGACGTTATTTCCATACATTCTGCTGTTTCATAGGAAGGATCTGTTGAATTTTCAGTCAAATACCCGATAGCATGCAGTTATGTGAGTTGATAATAATAATAATACTTTTAATGAACAATTAAGTAATAAAAAAAAAAAAACGATGCCTGAAATGGATCCTTACAAGATGCGTGTTACGATCTACCGATTCGCCCCTAAAACACACACACACACACACACACACACACACACACTCACACACATATTTGTAGTATAATTTAGTTAAGTTTAGTCTAGTCTAGAGTGCCGAAAACCAACGCCATCCAGTTGCATTCATGCGTGGACGGCACATGCTGAGCACCCCACCCTTTGCTACCCTTACGTGTAAACAAATATAACTGTAATCGTATATTTTTTGTTGGTAGCAATAAATCATTTATACTTTTACTTACTTTACTTTAATAACATTTTCTGCCAAACTATAAAATAGATTGTGGGCCTGACCATCTCAAACGTCTGACGAGATATACTTTTTAATAACTGTTTTATTAAAAAGTGGCGCATGTCAATCAAAGGGACCGGGTTTATTCCCCGATGACACTTTGTATCAAAAAGTTGTTCGCGAAACTGTAGGTAACATCAAAAAATTATGAATGTCCAAAACCATAATCTTATTTTACTTAAGGCTCGGTATAAGGCTAACTAGCGCCACCAATGTTAAAAAAATCATATCTTCCTTTAGAAGAAGTTTCTGAAAAAATCCTAAGATGAGCCTATGCGGCATGCTTTTTTAGATTGTTAAGTGTAGATACCCTCTTCGAAATTAACTTTTAAGCTAAAAATTTTCGATAACCGCCAAAAGCGGCCGTTTTTGGCGGTTATCGAAATTTTTTAGCTTAAGACTAGAAATTGAGTTGGGTGCCTACACAGAAAAATCTAGAAAAGCATGGCGCATAAGCTCATCTTAGGATTTTGTCAGAAACTTCTTCTGAAGGGATATATGATTTTTTCAACATTGGTGGCGCTAGTTAGTCTTATACCGAGCCTTAATCTCCAAAACAACGCTCTTTTTTTTCTTATTCTAAGTCGTTTTATCGGTACATTTAAATTTTCATAATCAGAATCATATAAATTCCATGATACGTCGTATTTTCACCATGTTTGCAGACAAAATATTATCTCACTCAATATTAATATTGTATCACTAGCCCTGTTACAAAATAAACTGAATACGAGAACTTCAATACGCTCCGATCCGTGAAAATAAATAAAACATGCCTGTTATTTAACATTGCATATTTTCCTATAATCTGCGAAAATGTTGACGTTTAATAAGGGTAAGAGCTCACGTGCGCTGGTTTAACCCGAGTTACGGCAACGTTAATAAACGCATCGACCGCTACAGTGTGAGTGGACCGATTCATTCATTTGAAGTCTGCAGAGAGATTTGTAACACTTTTATTAATTAATTCGTAACTGAGGTTACTGGAAATATGCTAAAGAGGATTTTCAATCCAATCTGCTATAAAATCATTGCCATTTCGCCAAAATGCCACCGAAATCGGGCACATTTGCAAAACTAATCTTAATCACTTTTTTTTATTTCCTAAAGCATTATTATTATTATATTGTTTAACCTTATAAAAAAATCTTTGTAGTTTTAACTTAGGCTTTCAGTCAGAAAGTCCTTTTTACAGTTAGGTACTGAACAACAAGGTGAGATGAAAAAAAAAAACTTCTTTAGTGAGTTACCTAAATAATCGTATTATAATCCACAAGCACGTTCTTGCCTGATTAAACTAATTTTAGATGATGAATACTTCGTATTATTGTTGTATTTTGTCAGGCATCTCGTGTATTGGTTCAATCTGTGTTTTATCACAAAGTACGAACTAGCGATGTCCTAGGAGGCGCAGTAGGTGATCGGACCTATCTCCTGGAAGCAAAAACACCCCATAGGTCCATGGAGGGGCCGTCCGTCGCGCCGCAGCCCGATGTGATGTCATTAGTCTCCGTCAGCGCCAGCGGAGTCCCGGGCTCCGCCCCCAGCCGTATTGACAGAGCAGTAGGATCAACAATAACAATACTACAGCAGTACAAAAACAGCCCATCGTTCCACACATATTAATTGACAAAGCAGTAGGATGAACAATAGCACGACACAATAGTACAACATCTCAACAACACAACCACTCAGTCTCGCTACCTCGCTACTGCCCTGTTACTAACCGGTCCGCGTAGTGCCCGTTGATCCATCAGCGATGGTTTAAAATTGATGTTTTTTTTGTTAAATTGGGTTCTGGACTACTCTACAACATCTCAACAACACAGCCACTCAGTGTATTGCTATCTCGCTACTGTCCTGTCAGTAACCGGTCCGCGTGGTGCCCGGTGATCCATCAGCGATGGTTTAAAATTGATGTTTTTTTTTTAAATTGGGTTCTGGACTACTCCACAACATCTTAACAACACAACTACTCAATGTATTGCTGCCTCGCTACTGCCCTGTCAGTAACCGGTCCGCGTGGTGCCCGGTGATCCATGAGCGATGGTTTAAAGTTTATGTTTTTTTAAATTTGGTTCTGGACTACTTCACAACATCTCAACAACACAGCCACTCAGTGTATTGTTACCTCGCTACTGTCCTGTCAGTAACCGGTCCGCGTGGTGCCCGGTAATCTATCGGCGATGGTTTAAAATTGAGTTTTTTTTTAAATTACTTCTGGACTATTCCACAACATCTCAACAACACAACCACTCAGCCTCACTACTTCGCTACTGCTCTGTCTGTAACCGATCCGTGTGGTGCCCAGTGATCCATCAGCGATGGTTTAAAATGGTGTTTTTTTTAATTACTTCTGGACTATTCCACAACATCTCAACAACACAACCATTCAGCCTCGCTGCCTCGCTACTGCCCTGTTAGTAACCGGTCCGCGTGGTGCCCGGTGATCCATCAGCTATGGTTTAAAATTGAGTTTTTTTGCGTCTTCCGATCTCGGGTTGGGGTGTTTTTTGGTTCGTTGTTGTTGGGTTAAAGGGGCTATGTTAGAGATTTTGCACGATACACTTCTTTTGTCAATGTTTCATACATTACCTATATTGTTATTACTATTCTTTCAAATTACTTGCGCACCTGGGCAAAGGTATTTGAATTACTTATCTGTGAACCTATGTACTTTAATATTCTTATTTATGGCGTGTTTATAGGTTACTCCTTTTAGGGTTCCATACCCAAAGCCTGACTTAAATCCCTTGAATATTTATTCTATTCTATTTTTTGGTATTTGATATTATAGCGGTAACAGAAATACATCATCTGTGAAAATGTCAACTGTCTAACTATCACGGTTCATGAGATACAGCGTGACAGACAGACAGACAGACGGACAGCGGAGTCTTAGTAATAGGGTTCCGTTTGGCATCCTTCGGGTACGGAACACTCAAAAACTATTTATCGCTCCCATAGAAAACGTACATAGAGGATTCACAAAGATAATCCTCTACGCTTGCTAAGAGTGCTACGCTTCGTAGCACCGCTACGGCGTAGCACCACTACAGTTTACGCCGCCACGTAGATTTGCGATAGTGTTTAGTTTAGTCAGAGCAACAAGGGGCTAATTCTTGGTAATCTCGCATTCGACACATCTCGAAGGAAAAATCTCATGTCATTTCGATCTCGACTGCTCCCGACCACTCGAGTCATGTCGAGCGAATAAGGCAAACATGTCACAGAGATCCCGTGCCTTATGTCGAGGAAGACTTCGTGAGAATAGGAGATGTGACATTTGCCGCAAAATGAGATTATTCCTTCGAGATGTGTCGAATGCGAAACTTTCGAGAATTAGGCCCCCGAAACCTTCGCAAATGTGTGCGCCCCCGACCTATGATAAAGCTAGGTGAACGGGGCTAAGCTTGCAGCAGATTGAGTACAAATCCGAGCGTATGTTCACGCGGGTAATCTGAGAGGGCTTACGGGGAGTCTGTGGTCTCGGCAGGCGTGTGGTGAAGATCAGCTGATATCTTCACAAGCCAAGTGGTCTGTTGCTAAGTGCCATACTTCTTGACGTTATTCCTGTTAAAAAACTTCTATGTTGCAATTCATGATAATAGGAAACGCATTGACCACGTGAGTGTCCGTGAAAATGTAAAAAAACGTGGTAATTTACACAACTAATACGAAGACTATAGGAAGTTTGTTGATACTCCGTGTCTTTTTGACGCCCTCTTCTATAAACCAATGTAGGCAGTGGTTAGTGTGTCTGTTTTTTTTATTTTCTATTATTTATGTGAGGGAATTACTGTTTCATAAAACGCTCGTTGCTTTCGAAATATTTTTTACTAGGCTAGGCTAGATTTTTACAAGGTTGTTTTTATTACAACGCACAAAAAAAACTTGTGAAAAGGCCTTGTACTTAATTGCTTTTTCATCGTGTAGAGTCTAGACTAGACTGTTTTGTGTTTTAAATATGTTAAAAACAATTTTGTTTATATTGAAACTTCATAGATATGGGACTCGGCTGTATTGTAGAATTGATACACTAGCTAGACATTATGATCATGGCATGTGACTAGGTGAATGTAAAACCAACTGAGCCGCGTAATGAACTCTTTATCAAACATAAAATGTGCACGAGTTATTTGAGCTATTTACGAGTATTTTTTATATGCAGAGGATTTCCCTGGCGGTTCAGCGTGGTAACGCTGCTAGCGTCATGGGGACCTTTGGGTCGGATGTGGCCCGGGGTGGTTTATTTGAGTATGTATTGGCTTATTAATATTATTTTTTTTTTCTTTATCAAGTTTTTTGTGTTTTATTATTGACATTATTTCATTTATTTTTATTTTTTGGACGAAGCATAATGTGAATTTTAATGTAATTATGAAATTTGGTGCATGGTTTTTAATTAGAATAAAATTTACGAGTTGTTCGATAAATTAATAGACGTAGGTGTTTTTATCAGTACATTTTAGACACAAATTTGTGGAATAATCGCTTTGTTATTTTATTACTTTTATTTTTATTTGGACACAAACACGCATATTTACGGTATATACGGGTCTGCACCTCTATTCTAAAAAAAACCACTCAAATTCCGAGCGTCAATACTGTCAAAAATAGCCCTTGTTGAAATGAACAATCTTTTTTTTTACATTTAATACGGTTATTTTTACGGTGGATATTTTACAGAATACAGGGACTGTTGCAATTGCTGCTTTGACACCGTACCTACACGTAGCGCATGCATATTTCATATCAAATGTAGGTTGAAGTTCTACGAGTGTATCTGCGATGTGCTGGGTCCCACAGGAGCGGAGGTAACTAGCGGGCGGATCATTCGTCTTCATTCCGACGACGGTGGCTTGCAAACTACCTGCCAGGGCCGCGTGGCACTGATTTGTTTTGAGAAAACTTTACTATAAAGTCTGGTCTTGAAACCGATAATTTTTCGTCGTGTCAGTAGTCAAATTGCAGGCCACTTGCGTCAACCAGGGTTAGCCCGTTAACGTTAAAAAATGTATGGAAATGTCAAATTTACTCAGAGTTAGTTGGTTAACCCTGACGCACGTCGGCCTAGTAGGTTTCTGGGGGTGTTACATGCTTTAATTGGAACGTGACTACAGTTGGATGTCAGCATCTTGCTTAATTCAATAGTTGGATGGCTTGTGATGTATTGTGTTCTAAGACCAAGCCAACGCTTTACCATCAAATCCATCATGTAACGGGAAAACTTGACTGAGCGAAGTCTGACAATATCTGCCAGTAGAATGCTGAAACTGTATCTATTCCACGCAATAGTTACGCTTTGATACATCCACAAATCAGATTTATCTATCCACCGCATGATACAGGATTAGCCTATACTGAAGCGGTTTTGCTGATCCCTTCGCGAAATCGGTTTTATTCGGCGGCTCAGCGCCCGCGGGACCCAGCGGAATACAGCGAGCGAGGCGCTTACATGCGTCGCTCGAGGTGCATTTAGAACGATCGAACGTATTGCTAAATCAGCGCATCCATTAAACAAAACAGGAGACACACTGAAGGTTTTTGTTAACTGGGACAAATATAGTAAATTAAATTAAAAAAACGTTTGTTTTCTTGTTTTCCTAAAATATTGTGCATTTGCCTAGGTAGGGGGTAGGTAGGTAATCGTATGAGGTAGTGGCCACCCCTGGTGTCAGAGTTTTTAGGTAGTGTATAAAAATGGAAACACTATTTGAAAACCTTTCTTACTTAAATATACACTTTAGAGATATTTGATTTTGTATAGTAGTGCTCGTTCAAACCTTAGTACTCGTGGTTAACTTAGTATTCGCGGTTGAGTTGGTCCACACATACTGACTTGTCTTTCCTGTGGGTTAGGCCCACTAAGCTGTCAGGATGGCATAGGTGCTGGGCAAGCCTACTCCATCTAAAATCATGTCCTAGGCACTAGAGCCAAGAGGTTTCTTCGCCCATCTAGTGTGAGTGAAGGTGCCACTGGACGCTGTATAAATCATCTCATTACGTAGATGCCTTAAAGGCCTTAGCTTAACTTAGTCATGAAAAAGGATTTCGTGGTCTAAATGCTCCCTTAGACTTGAAGCATATCTAATGTATTATTAAGATCCAGGCAAAACCGTGCGCGTTAGACAGCGTTTTTATATCTCACTCGCACACGCGCAGTTAGGAGGTAAAATAAAAACTGCGCATTAAAACAATAACTCTTTCTACGCAAACCGACTGAAATAATAAAGGGAGGAAAAGGTTTTTTATCGCGTCACGTATTGTATTAGCCGTAAAAACCTCGGGGGGACAGATTACGCGCCAAACGGCTCGAGGTACGGTCGGCCACAATCTCAGATACCCCATGGCAGCTCTTACCGCGCGCGGCATAAGGGAGCCAATCGAACCAAAAGGGGTATCTGAGACTGTGGCTGACTGTACCTCCACCGTGCTCTTTGCTGACGACATTTTGACTGTACATAGAATCAATGGGATGTATGTATGAGTTAGTAGGTCTCAGCCTTAGATTTACTGTCACGTTGGGTCCACTAATTGCGACAACTAGGGTTAGCCTGTTAACTCTGAGTTAACGTCATTTTTTGTTTGGAAATGTCAAATTAACTCAGAATTAGTTGGCTAAAGGCTGCCGTCCACTAGAGGCGGATCGGGGCGGGGCGGGCCGCTGCGCAATAGTCCGCAGCTAGTGGACACTGTTTCTTAAAAATACAGCCAGGCGGATTTCCACGTTGCGATCTTGCGATGCGCCCCGGCCCAATCCGCCTCTAGTGGACGGCAACCTTATCCCTGACTGACGCAAGTCCGCCTAAAAATCAAGTTTATTGTGGGTAAAGTTGCAGCTCTTTGGCAAAAGACCTTGAGGGTGGCGAGAGGAGAAAAAGCCTATAACTAACGGTGGACAGAGGTCTGGTGAACTGATGATGAAAAAAAATCTAAGGCCTCTTTGCATCTAGATGTTTTAGATGGAGTAGGCTTGGTAGCTGATGATGAAGAATGATGTTATTCATCAGACCGAAAAAAACACTGTATGGTTCGAAATACCAATAAGTAGTAACCCTATCAGCTGTCAATTGATTTTCCTCTTAAAAGCGAGGGTTAACATATCGTTGCTGATATAATTTATAGTAGGCCTCTTCCATTTGCACTCCATTCCTTTCAGTCTTGGGCTTTTTTCATCCAGTCTTTTCCAGCCACTTTGACCAGGTCACCATCAGTCCATCCCATTGGTTGCCTGTCCACATCTCTACTATTATAACCAATGACATTCTTGATTATAACTCACATTTCTAAGCCCTAAGAAGAACGAAAGTCCACGCTATCACCTTGACTGATATAGCCAAGGTTTTATTTTATTTCGCAGAAAATAAATGTATTTATATGATTACGCAAAGAATGCCTTACCTACTCGTGTCCCTTGCGCTAGCTAAAAGTTTATACATTTCTGTATGATACGTTTTTTGCTTCATTGTCATGTCAAACGACTTTATTAAACGTGGGTAGGGATGACTGAATCATTACGCAAAATTGGGTCTTTCGGTTAAATGGCGATTCGATGCGTATTGCTTCAAATCAAGAAGTCGTTACTTGAACTCATTGAAAATTACTCAATGTTAATTATTTCAAAATACTTTTACAATTGATCAATTAAATAAAACTGTCTCATTCTTATTTAACTAGTGGTTCGCCCTGAACTATGAACTCGCGACCTCAAATCTTAGCAACTCCTCGACCGATTTAGCACATGTTCAAACTTAAAAAATATCGTTGCCTCATTTACCTGCTTACCAAATTTCATGACGATCCGACTAAATTTACTCAAGTTATCGTCGAACGATCATTCATACATACATACAAACATACAAACGCCGCATTGCTCGCTCGTTCAAGAAATTACGTTATGTAACGTTTTACCTTGGCAACTCTAAATAACTCTACAAACATAAAGATTATGGGCCTTCGCCGGATTGTACAAAACTGACAATGTCAATTTACAATGAAAATTCGATGTGACTTACTTACTTGACTTAAAACCTGCTATCCCTCAGGAGGGATAGGGTTCGAAGAAGTTTTCTCCACTTTGGACGATCTTGCGCAGTTGGTTCAAGGTCGTTCCAGTCCAGACCGACCTTCCGCGCCTCGCTGGTGACCGATCGGCGCCACGTGGATTTGGGGCGACCCACTCGCCGTTTGCCCTCAGGCAGCCAGGTTAGCACCTGCTTGGTTGGGTAGGTGTCGTGTCTCCTCAGTGTGTGTCCGAGCCAACCCCACTTTCTAAGGAGGATTTCTTCGTTAACCGCCTTCTGCTTGGTCAGCCTCCAGAGTTGGGCGTTTGATATGGTCCGCGGCCAGAAAATCCCCAGAATCCTCCGGAAGCATTTGTTGACATATACCCTGTAGCCTCTGGGACTGGTCTTTTCTAACGAACCACGTCTCGCACCCATACATCAAATTCGATGTAGATACGTATATTTATTCTTCTGGCATCACCATCGAATGTCAGTTTTATGCAATATTGTTAGCATGGCCATGACGTTCGAGTCTCTCTACAATAGATCCAAGATACTAAAGTACGCTACGTGGTTTTGGTTCAAATGCTGCGGCAATTCCGATTGAGAAATGGAGCACTTGTACAAAAGCATGTCGCAATATGTTCGGTATTTTAGTGTCCAGCCTAGTGCGCTCGCTGGCGACCAACCGCGGACGGTGGGTCCTAGCATTGAATAATAGTAGAAAGGTCCACTTTGAATAGACTGATATTGCAGATATTATATTATAAATGCGAAAGTTTGTGAGTGAGTGAGTGAGTTAGTGAGTGTGTTTGTTACCTTATAACGCGGAATCCGCTGGACGGATTTGGATGAAATTTGGAATGTAGATAGCTGAGACATCAGAATAACATATAGGCTACATATTATCACGCTTTGGTGCTTAGGAGCAAAATAAACACACAAAGATTATCATATAGTGGCTATTTGTATAAAAGTGAACGACACAACCATTTACCAAAGACCCTCTGTCATCACGTAGCGTTGAGGTATTTACTTTCGTAAATCCATCGAAAACTGAACAATGGTGAATTTTAATGCACCAAACAGGCCCAAATGTGCCGCAAAACTCAAACGATGCACAACAGTGAAGAAGTTGTTTTTAATTATCGCTGTCATCCGTCACTGTCACAAAAATGGTATATCAACAAAGCAATAAAGGAAAAATCTACAAGTTTAATTACTCAAAACAGGCAAAAAACATAAGTTCAGTGATAGCTACTTACAATCTGAAAGAGCCAATAAATCCTTACTTTAAAAACTCTGCATCCGGCAGTTTTATCAAAGCTCTTTACAAAGTTGCGGTTGCATCCTGAGATCTTTTGGCCAGACGAAATGGGACGTCCATTGAGTGCATTGCTGATTGCTGGTTATTCAGGGAAGAATAGGATGCACCAGACCTCGAAGAAAAATAAAGATACGATGTTCTGACCAAAAAATCAGCTGTGCGTACTGTGCAAGTGTAGAGTCCCGAGCGACCATAGTCGCATAACATCAGCTATTGATGGTGTAACATTAGTAACATGATCGCTTTATTTCCATTAAGTAAGTACCTAGGACTGGACACTGGACAGGTGCACTTTTACATAATATCATAGTCGCCTATTCATTGTTGACAACCCTGATAGGCTTTCCACATACTTCAGACTGACGAGAAGATTGGAGCATGTGAAAATCCCTGAACGGCCTGCGTGGTGGTGTTGCCCGCATGAAAGATATGTGAGAAATAGAACCAGAAGAGATGTTTTGTTACAATCTTAAACCATACCGACAACTTCGCGTCGTCATACCTCTCCTGATGCTCCACAGTCCAGCTTATCGGATTTCCTGGAGGCGACCCCAGCGCGACGTGTGTGTGTGACACTTTCAACACGAAAGAAGAATAAGACCGACGATTCAAAACGGTTGTTTCGGCCTATGGCATCGTAGATGCTAAGAAGACGCGTTGGGTGTTTCAGAAGAGTAGCTCATAGAAAAAAACACTATTCAAGTTGATAGAAATAATATGGTTAAGTATCTCCTGATATTATCTCATATTTTCTGGTGTCAGAACCCAATTATTATGATCGTTCTCTTTGAAATGGTATGATGCGATTAAATAAAATAAAATTTCTTAAAGTTTTTCTCTGTTAAGTAACTTTGTGCCTATAATACGAGTAGGTGACGCTAACTAGCTCTGTTGGAGATCTTTTACAGTTTTATTGAACGCCAGAGAGATGTTGAGACCTGTGACGTACTGCAGCGAATGCTGATAAATATTCATTCACCAAACAGCGCAAGCAAACGAGATGTACACACGACAGCACGTCGACCCTTACACGCTAGCACTCTATTCGACTTTACAACAAAAGTGTACAGTCTGACGTGCTGTCGTGTGTACTTGGGTATCAAACTACGCATTAGGGCTATCTAACATCGGTAGATGCAGTGTCCACAACTACCACAAAGGCCACAAAGGCACGAAGACTTGGGGCGAGACCAACTGAACAGAGACAACCCAGACTGAAAGTTTGCAATAAGGAGTAGCATATTAGCGGACTCAAAATAATAGGATAGGGCTAAAAAGAAAAGATAATCTTTGAGTGTTTCTTGAAATGTAGGTAACCCGCGTTAAATCAGTTAGACGCCTATAACAGTAGGTATCTGCATCTTTGCTCCGTTCAGTTTGGTAGAAGCAGACAACAACGCGTGGTCCACGGGATCGAAATCTCGGGCCAACGCTTTGATAGTGCAGGGGGTGTGTTTTAAGTACATCATACCTACTAGGTGGTAAAAAATATGCTAGGTACAATTTGCAAAATCACCACGTTTATCCTTTTTCTTTTAGCCACGTGAATGAAGTCGTGGGCACTAGCTATCAACACTAATATTATAAAGAGGAAAAGTTTGTAAGTATGTACGTATGTAGGGGGTAATCTCCAAAACTACTCATCCGATTATAAAAAATCCTTCACTAATGGGAAGCTACGTTATTGCTGAGTGCTATAAGTATAAGCTATGTTTTATTGTGATAACGGGAAAAAAACTAAGTCTGCGCGGACGAAGTCGCGGGCAAAAGCTAGTTGCAGATAATTTCCTTCATATACCAGCTTCGTTGTTCCTTTATTGACTTTACTTGGATTCCGTCCGAAACGGAAGTGGCCACTTTTTGCGGTAGTAGATTTTATTCGTAAGTTCTAAACGTAGGAATCTAAACCTTAGGTCCTTAAAATAATTAAGCCTCGCGTTGATAACTATAATCCAATAAAGTTTTTTTTTTTTTTCCATTGGCGGCGCTAGATGCCTAGGTTTTCACCTTAGTATTTACTTAGTAAAATTGTCAATTCGGAACACAAAGTTTTTTGTTCAAAAGTCCGTTATTGGCTTAGAAAATATTGAGAAACTAATTTAAATATTTTTTATTTTGGTCCTGTAGTTTTGTTTTTATGCGCTAATATGTTTTTTTTCCTATGACCGCCAACAGTATGCAGACCGTCGCGTGACGTCATAAAACTGTATCTTTGAAACGTTGTATAATCCAAACTACAAAATAAAAAATATTGAAATTAGTTTCTTATAATAGCCAAAAGTTTTGAATATGCCAATAACGAACTTTCGAACAAAAAACTTTGGGTTCCGAATTCAGGAACTGGGCCAAAGTCAACCCTTCTCTGATTCTTGTTCTGTGTCAGTATTTCCATCCGAGCGACTCGCAAAGGGACAAAAGACGGGACAAAGGCTCCAGAAAATGGATCCCTTCTCCAATCTCAGCAATCGGGGTGGGGTCTTCCGTCTATTAAGGCTCCGTATAAGGCTAACTAGCGCCACCAATGTTGAAAAAATCATATCTTCCTTCACAAGAAGTTTCTGACAAAAAATCCTAAGATCATCCCATGCGCCATGCTTTTCTAGATTAGAAAATATCGATAACCGCCAAAAACGGCTGTTTCTGGAGGCTATCGATATTTTTTTAGCTTAAAACTAGAAATTGAATAGGGTATTTACACTTAAAAATCTAGAAAAGAATGGCGCATGGGGTGATCTTAGGATTTTGTCAGAAACTTCTTCTGATGGAAGGTATGTTTTTTAAACATTGGTGGCGCTAGTTAGCCTTATACGGAGCCTTAAAACAAACTTTCAAATATAATATGGAGCAGCCCATTCAATCAGGGCGATAATTGCTTCGGGGGTTAGGCCAATTGCTAATCGTACTGCTTTTCAATCTATTGGAAAACGTCGCTTGATTCCACAATTAAATGAAGAGGAAGAGGATTCTTCATCTCGTAAAGTACCTATCGATTGTCTGACACTATACAGGGTGTAACACAGAGGTTCTGTCACAAAAAAGAGGTCGCTTTACTCATCAATATGATGAATATAAATCATGAATATTTTCAACTCATGAATAAAAATCACCAAACATCTGCCGCTTCATAAAGGTGCAGTAGGTATTGAACATTTGAAGGGCCGAATTCTAAAAGTCCTCAAGTCAAATGGACATGAGGACTTTTAGAATTCGGCCCTTCATTTGTATGGAATAGCTAATATACCGGGTATTTCAGAAAGTTCCTGACACTGAAATGAGTTGCTTTACTTATCAGTGTAAGCTACTTTTACTATGGGGCCAAGTGCGAAATCTCGAAAAAATTAACCAGCTGTTCCATACTAAAATTCGGTACTGTTAGAGGTAAAACTCGATGTCGTGAGATTTTTAAATAACATATCGCGGTCTCCACTCTTGCGCCATTCCCTTGACAACCGGAAGTCCCAAAAGTATCATGGCCGGCCGCCCGTCAGGGTTGCCAACTTGCATCCGTCTATGCTCTATGCTCATAGGGAAGTGCATTAATCGGTGTAAGTCGATACATCGACTATCAGTTCGGCCATCCTGACTCTCCTGAGTTCCTTCAGGAAAAGAGGTGCCCACTGCCCATGCATATCCATCCTGACCATCAGCTGACTTCTGGCCATGATGTGTGTAGGCTAATGACACTGTAGTCAAGAGTTGCTTTGCTTCATGCGGCGATCATCATTAGGAGTGATTATCTGCCCTGGTAGGCCTGACCTTCAGAGGTCCCTGTTGTGATAAGTGCCGCGGAGGTCTTACCTTACCATTGCCGATAGATGCCCTGGTAGGCCCAACCGAAGGTGCTATTAAGATGAATGCCCTAGTAGGCCTAACCTTAGGAGTTTGCTATTGAGGTGTCCAGGAGGCCCAATTGTAGCAGGTTGCTTCTTGGATGTGTGTGTGCCCGGTCGGCTCAACTTTAGCAGGTTGCTCTTCAGATGTGTGCCCCTGTCGGCTCAACCTTAGCCTGCTCTTCAGATGTGTGCCCCTGTCAGCTCAACCTTAGCAGGTTACCCTTTAGATGTGTGCCCCTGTCGGCTCAACCTTAGCAGATTGCTGTGCAGATGTGTGTGCCCCTGCCGGCTCAGCCTTAGCAGGTTGCGGTTTGGATGTGTGCCCCGATCGGCCCAACCTTAGCAGGTTGCTGTTTAAATGTGTGCCCCCATCGGCCCAACCTTTAGAGGTTGCTGTTTAGAAGTGTGCCCCGATCGGCCCAACCTTAGCAGGTTGCTGTTTAGATGTGTGCCCCGGTCGGCCCAACCTCAGGCGGTTGCTGTTTAGATGTGTGCCCCGGTCGGCCCAACCTTAGGAGGTTGCTGTTTAGAAGTATGCCCCGATCGGCCCAACCTTAGCAGGTTGCTGTTAATATTTGTCAGAATACTGAGGAATATTTTAAAAGATCTACCTAATTAAAAGTATAGTGTAAAATAATGTTTATTAATATAAATATAATATGCCTCAAAGTGGAGAATATAAAATGCTAGATATTCTGAAACTAGGATGCTATACTGACAAATATTCAAGACAATACACAAATACAGGTAATAAATAGAGAAACTATTGTTGGTTAATAAACTATTAATATTAGTCATGAAGAGGTGTGTCAGTTGAGGCTGCGTTGGGATCAGGGCTTTCGTCTTCGGATGACATGGTTCTAGAGTGCCATAGCTTAAGCTTATCTCGTGCCATTATGTTCTTATAGCCACGCCTGCCCTTCGCCGTTGAGGTAACTTCATATCTATCATTGGGCAGAGCAGCTGTTACTCTGTAGGGCCCAGCATATCGTGGTACCAGTTTGCCACTTGACAAACCTGGCCTCAGTATTTTTCGTTCAACCATCACAAGCTCTCCCACTGCAAGGGGTTTTGCAGTGCGTCGCCGTTTATCAAAGCGGGTTTTCATAAGTCGAGCATTGTCTTCAATCCTTGTAGCGGCATCCTGTCTCAAAGTAGTCATGTCAACTGTACTGTTTGAAGGACCTTGCAAGTCACCAGCCAACCGTGGTCTCAAACCACATAAGAGTTCTAAAGGGGATTTCCCAGTGCCTTGGCTAATACTAGAATTGACACCTAATTGCACCTTTGACAGGTAAACCTCCCAGCCTTTTTGCTCATCTCCCATGTGAGCTGTTAATGAAGAAAGTATGGTTCGATTGAGACGTTCCACTTGGCCATTAGCCCTCGGGGATGCAACAGCATTTTGTACATGCTTGATACTGAGTTCAGTACAATAGTCACGGAATTCCTTGCTTGTGAAGGCAGTGCCTTTGTCGCTAATAATTCTGAGAGGGTGACCAAAAACCTGTGCTAATTTGTTTAGAGCATTGATAGCATTCTTGCCATTTGGGCTGGTTACCGCTTCTAGCCATACAAATTTGGTAAACCCATCAATGATTGCGAAGATGTAAGTCTTACCAGCACTCTTGCAAAAGGGGCCTAGGAAGTCAATATGCAATGTATGGAACGGTACTGGTGTCCTGGGGATTGGGTGCAAGAATCCTGGCTGCTTTCCTGTAGGTTTCTTGGTGAATTGACACCCAACACAACTTTTAACATATTTGTCGACAAACTTCCTCATTTTCGCAAACCAGTACTTGCTTCTGATTGCCTCAAGGCACTTGTCAGTTCCCAAATGTCCATTGTCATCATGATACGTTTTGAGTATGTGCCACCTTGCGCTTTTAGGTAGAACGGGCTTCACTTCACCCTCAACCTTTCTGAACAAACGATCATTAATGATTTTGTAGTCTCTCATAAGACCATCCTTTTTGTTTTTATTTGCATCCATTTCCAGCTTGAGATTAAGCATCAGAGCCTGTATCCCTTCGTCATTCTCCTGTAAAGCATCAATAAGATCCTTTTCTTCTATGTGATTTACTTGGATAGGATTCCTGCTAAGGGCATCCACATGTGCCATTGACGTACCAGCCCGATGTTCCACATCAAAATCATACTCCTGTAAGTCCAACCACCAGCGGGCGATTCGTGGAGATAAGTCCCTCTTAGACCAGGCTAACCGCAGCGCCGAACAATCAGTGACAACCCGGAATTTCAGTCCTGTGACATAAACTTTAAATTTCAGAATGCTGAATACCACGGCTAATGCCTCCAGCTCGAAACTGTGATACTTTTCCTCTGCAGCTGTAGTCTGTCTGCTTGCATATGCTACTACTTTGAATGCACCATCTGGCTGACGTTGCATCATAACCCCTCCAAGTCCTGCCATCGAGGCATCTGTGTGGATCTGTGTCTCCCTTGTAATGGGAATTTTCCTCGCCCGGCAGAAGGCCGAACGAGGGTAATAGTAAGTGTAAATAAATAAATGAAACGCCAAAATTCCGTGCAAGAATATATTAAAAAGTGAAGGTAAAGTTTTATTTTTACAAAAGGCCTCTTCAGGCAGATATATAAGTTTGGGTTAAAGAGATTCGCTTTCCTAATATGCGCACTTATTTTACTTATTCGAAGTTCCCTAACTCTTATTATAAGTTTTTACAATTACTTAAATTAATAGTCGTAAAACCAGGTGAAAAGGCCTATACCCAATAGTGGGCAAAGGTGGGCAAACTAGACTTGACGGTAACTGGAAGTGGAATTGACTTGTAAACTTGACTGGTAAACTTGACTGGTAAACTTGACTGGTAAACTTGACTGGTAAACTTGACTGGTAAACTTGACTGGTAAACTTGACTGGTAAACTTGACTGGTAAACTTGACTGGTAAACTTGACTGGTAAACTTGACTGGTAAACTTGACTGGTAAACTTGACTGGTGTCCCGCAGGATGGTCGGTAGACGCCTCCTGTAAAGGGGATATAAGGTCCCATTGATTCACTGTCATACAAACAAAACATCTCGGAGGTAGGTAGTAGGTATACAATTCAACGGCTAACTTCACACAAAACTCTATTAAACAAGCGGGGCGTCCGCAGAATGCATACGGGCGAACCGCGGTCATGTTTAGAATTTTTAAAGAAAAAGGGTAGAATTTGGTCATTTGTATTATTCAGAAAAAATCAGAAAATTGCGTCTAATCAAGCAGAAGGCTGGCAGGAGACGTTCAGGTGAGTCGCGGAATGGTTTTAGAAAATTTCGGAAAAAAGGTAAAATTTGGTCATTTGTATTATTCAGAAAAAAAATCAGAAAATTGCGTCTAATCAAGCAGAAGGCTTGCAGGAGACGTTCAGGTGAGTCGCGGAATGGTTTTAGAAAATTTCGGAAAAAAAGGTAAAATTTGGTCATTTGTATTATTCAGAAAAAAATCAGAAAATGGCGTCTAATCAAGCGGAAGGCTTGGTGCAACACTCCTGCAAGCTCCTCGCCGGTCAGAAACCCTCAGAAAATAAATATCAATCACTCGCTACAAAAGAGCCCTTTTATCCACAGCGTCTCGACCAAATCTTAAAATTGTTGGCTGGGAGGCAGCCTCTTGCTAAAACGCACCTTCTACAATAGGTAATACTCGGGGCTAAGCATGGAAAGGTACATTCACACGGAAATCACAAAAGTTAAGTTTTATTGTACATCAGTGGACCGACTGCTAAAATTCCGGGCTGGTAAGCAGCGCCTCATCACAATACATATTCTACGATAGATTATACCCAGGGCCAAGCAATGCAGGGCACATTTTCATACAAATCACAAAAGTCAGGTATTATTACACATCGGTGGACCGAATGTTAAGATTCCTGGCTGGGAAGCAGCGTCTCATCACAATACACATTCTACGATAGATTATACCCAGGGCCAAGCAATGCAAGGCACATTTTCATACAAATCATAAAAGTAAGGTTTTATTGCACATCGGTGGACCGAATGTTAAGATTCCTGGCTGGGAAGCAGCGTCTCATCACAATACACATTCTACGATAGATTATACCCAGGGCCAAGCAATGCAAGGCACATTTTCATACAAATCATAAAAGTAAGGTTTTATTGCACATCGGTGGACCGAATGTTAAGATTTCTGGCTGAGAAGCAGCGTCTCATCCCCGTGGAGCTTTCACCATCTTACACAGGGCTCCAGCGACGACGCTGGAGGCACCACAATCAAATTCCTGACAAACGCACGCTTAGAGGTTATGCTGTATTCTGGTACTAGCAATCACGTTAAAATAACTTAGATTTTGTACATACCGGTGGGGTAATCAGCTTGCGGGGCTGGTTCCACTTGGAAGCGGTCGTCGGGTATGTTCCGCGCCGAGAAATAACAAAATATACTGAAAAGAAGAAACAAACACGGTCACAATCATTCGGATCAAAAGAAGACGGCTAACGGCCACATTCTCGTCTAACAAAATATCGCGCAACTTACCACGAAATCGTGCTAACTACTCTCATGGACCAAAGGGTCCTCTTCAACAGCTCTGGAGGCTGGCGTCCAGGGTCACTCGGGGGGTAAAAATCGCCGGTGGGATGACTGAAACGAATTCCTTTACTTTAACACGAGCCAAATCGAGATGCAAGGTTGCGAGAAGCAAAAAGAACGAAAACTCCTCAGATTCCCAAACTTAACCCAAAAATGCTCACCTGGAGTCAATGGCGCAACCTCTCGGGCAGGGTTCTCGTCGCAAAATGGCGGAGTCTCCTACGCAGTTACGAAGCACCACAAAACATGCGGCCTCAAACCTACTACGCACTTGCAAGTTACCAACTTAACACACGCAATTGCGTCTCGCTCGCTCGCGCAACCTGAGCGTCTATCGGTTTCTCTCGTACTTGAAATGTCAAAAATGCCTCTGCTATACTTTCGCCGGGAACGCAAATTCCCGCAGCCGAATTCATTCAATGGCTAATTTTGAACCGCCGCACCGCTAGTTCCTTGCGCGCTCACTAGGTGGCACGACAGGAGCCAAAACAAAAATTAGTTCCAACAAACAGATGGAACTAGGAGTCAAAAAAAATAGTGTTACAACACACCCCCACTTAGGTAAGAATTTTCGTAATGGACGAAAATTCTTCGGATGCCCTCATCCGCACACGAACCACCTGTCCAACCACGGGACAGTGGATCACGATAACAACCTACACACGTAGAACACTTCCTGCACGGAAAAAAAACATGCACAACAGTAAACGAACAAGACAGAAAGAAAATTGTGTATAAACCAGTGTATATAAATAAAATCGTCGTTCACCCTGCATGAACGACGAGGTGCCCTTGGCATCGCAGCCGCTACTGTAAATGGGCAGGGCTACGCGTCTAAGGCCTACGGGCTTGAGGAGCATTGACTCCAGTTAACTCGCCGACAACTAGGGTATCCCCTGACATCGTTGTCACACGTTCACTAGTGGGACAACTCAACATTGGCTTACTGGAAGCCGTGCTCAAATTAACCGCGTCAACAAGAGCCAAGGACTTGAAATCCTTCACATGCCAACGGCCTAAGCTTTTGCCGTTTTCATCTTCCACCTCATACACCAACTTAGACAACTTCCGCACCACCTTACACCTTTCGTACTTCGGGGCCAGCTTAGCTGTGAAGTATTTGCTTGCATCACTCTGGCGGAAAGTCCGCTTCCAGACCAGGTCGCCCTCTTCAAACTCCAAATCACGTCTTTTCCTATTGTAGCTCTTGATGTTACGGTCGTGGGCCTTCCTTAGCTGCTCCTTTACCGACTTAAAGACGTCCGCAAGAGCTCCCAACTTGTCTCGGTAATCAGTTCGAGATCCAAAGATGATTTCGTCAATATCCTGAAACTCTGCATAGAAATTTCCATCCGGAATGGCTTCCCGACCGTGCACCAACAAGAAAGGGGTAAACGAAGTTGAACTGCTCACTGAGGTGTTCATGGCAAACTGGATCGCGTGGATATTCAGGTCCCAAGTCCTATGATCAGACTCTACGAAACTTGACACGGCTGTAATCAAAGTCCGATGGTATCTCTCCACGACGTTCACCTGAGGGCAATAGACCGGGCTCAGATGGATCTGCGGAATGTGGTACCTAGCGAATAGAGCCTGGACCTCACGTCCGATAAATTGAGAACCATTATCGACCAAGATCGTCTGAGGAATGCCGTGAACCAAGAACACCAAGTCCTCCAGGCGTTGCGAGATCACCTTACCCGTAGCACGACGCAAGGGAAAAAACAGACAATACTTGGAAAACGCGCAAACCACCGTGAGCAAATACGTGTTGAGCTGGCGGGACGCCGGAAAGGGGCCTACCAAATCAATGCTTATGCATTGGAACGGTCGCGAACAAATTCGAGCCGACCCCATCAACCCAGGGGTCGATTTATTGTTGTGCTTGTACGAAGCGCAGACGCTGCATGCTGAGACGAACCTCTTGGTGTCCTTAAACATGCCCGGCCAGAAGTAGCGAAGTTGCAGTCTACGGTAGGTCTTGTCCACTCCCAAATGTGCAGCGGTAGGTACAGAATGGTTTTCACGGAGTATCGCCTCCCTCGCCTCTTCTGGAACGACTTCCTTCCACTGGAAATCGCAGCGTAGGTCGCTCCTATCCTTGCTAAAACGGAACAGACGCCCGCCGGAAACTTGATAATTAGGGATGGAGAGCGGGGACGTCTCGCAACGCGTTACCAGATTGGTGAACCAAGGATCCGAAGTTTGAAGATTCAAACTGCATACAGGGACCGCTCGGGACAGGGCGTCCGGCACCACGTTGTCGACACCTCGACGATGCTCAATCTGAAAGTTGTAGGGGGAAAGCCGACATCCCCAACGCTCCAACCGACCAGTAGGATTTTTCAAATTCAAGAACCACTTCAAGCTAGCATGGTCCGTGATGACTCTGAACGGCTTGTCTCCCTCCAAATAGGGACGGAAATGTTCAACTACCAAAACCACGGCCATAGCCTCCTTTTCCGTGGCCGAGTAGTTACGCTCCGCAGGACTGAGTGAGTGGCTGTAGTAGGCAATCGGGTGTTCTTCTCCATCAATCTCCTGCGTCAGAGAGCCGCCTAGCCCATAGTCGGAGGCGTCGCAGTGTACTGAGAACGGCAAGGTAAAATTCGGACAAGCTAGCACAGGGGCAGAAGTGAGGGCCACTTTCAACTCGCTAAAAGCCCTATCCGCGTCTGGAGTCCACTTAAAAGGAGGAGCCCCCTTTTTAGACGACGTCAGGCGATTCAGAGGGCCGGCAATGTTGCTGAAATTCTTAATGAAACGACGGTAATACGAGGCCGTTCCCAGGAAACGCTTCATTTCTCTGCGACAAGTTGGTATGGGAAAATTGACAATTGCGTTAATCTTTCCGGGATCGGTCCTAAGTCCGAACTCGTCCACCACATAGCCGAGATACTTCAGTTGTTTTCGAAAGAAACTACACTTAGCTAAATTTATCGTGAGATTGGCATAGCTCAAGCGGTCCACGACCGTCTGCAGCAATCGGAGGTGCTCCTCGAAGTCCCCAGACACAACAATGATATCGTCCAAATATATAAAGATTCGTCCGCCAAACTCTGGACCGAACAAAACGTCCATCAGCCGCTGCTGCGTCGCCGGAGCAGAGGTCAAACCGAAACACATAACTTTGAATTGGAACAATCCCCTTGATGGAACGGTGAAGGCAGTTTTTTCTTTAGAACCCGGCGTCAATGGAATCTGCCAAAAGGCGGACTTCAGGTCTATGGAGGATAAAAACTTAGCGTTTCCCAACTGGTCCAAAATCTGAGTGATGTAAGGTAATGGGTAAGCGTCATGTTTAGAAACCTCATTCAATTTCCTACTATCCAGACAAAACCGGAGGGTACCGTCCGCCTTCGGGGCCATCGTAACCGGATTATTCCACGGGCTACAGCTAGCCTCGACCACGTCTTGCTGCAACATCTCGTCCAACTGGGCGTTCAACTCAGAAAGCTTCTGCGGCGACAACATATAGTAACGCTGCTTTATCGGGGCGGCGTCACCAGTATTGATATCATGGCTAAGTAGAGAAGTGCGACCTAAACCTTTCACCTCAGAGGAGATGGTACGAAACTCCTGCAGAACGACGTCGGCTCGTTCCCGATCCCTCTCCGACAAAGAGTCGAGATCATGCAGGTGTCGAATCTCCGACGTCACGGCCATCACGCGAGAACCCTCAACACATGCGCAAGACGGGTCTAACAGAGATAGTACGTCCGGAGCTATTTTAAACTCACGCCAAAAGTCAATGCCGAATAATAAATTGGTGGTAACACCAGGTATGACGTAAAACTTTATAATAGAGGTAATGTTGTCAACTGTCACGGGCAATAATACGTAGCCGGAGACAGGAGATACAGAGCCATTGGCGGTAACCACGCTATCGAGGTCAATGGACCGATGAATGGTCACCATGTCAGTAAAGTGTTTGAAGGTATCACCTCCGATGATAGAAATCTCGGAACCAGAATCCAACAGTCCCGAGAACTCCAGTTCATAGATAGAAACAGTAAGAAAAGGGCGTAAATCGCGACCCTGTATTACGTCAACATGGGTAGTACGGAAGGAATCGAAGAATGTCTTAACGGTATCCAACCGGGCATTCCGGTCCTCCTTGTCGAAGTGGCTAATCCCGGTAGGTAAAGGGGGTAGCCGCTGGGTAAAGTTACGATTTCGGAAAATCCTAGAGCGCCTGTACTGGGAAAAAGCAGGACAAGGCTCACTCGCTCTAGGGAGAGCTGGGGTGATGCTGGTATGGGGTTTAGTAACGTTACTTCTTTTAGTTGGAGCTGTAGTAGGGATTAACGGTGACCGAATACGGGTAGGACCATTAGTACTATTATTTGGGTTAGCGGGCACTCGCACATCCACAGCTACGTCGGGAAGACAGCTCTCACCAGAGGGAGGGAACGATGCAGCTGATTCAACCGGAGGAATAACAACCAAACTATCAGAATTTACCCTCGAATCAGCGGAAGGCCGATCCGAGGTTAATCGTTTTTTGAAACCCCTCCGTTACCGCGACATTTCGGACAATTCCTAGTAGTGCAATTCCTTTCGCCACACCGATAACAACACAAAACGAAGGGTGCCTGGCACTCACTAAGGCTATGACCGTCCACTCGGCACCTTACGCAGAAGGGTTCGAGGTCCGACTGCAGGGCTGCTAATTTGTGACTACGTGGAGGTGGTCTGTACGCCAGGTCGGCCGCCAAAAGGTGGGCAGGCTCTCTTCGTGGCTCTACAAACAGCATAGCTCGCTGTCCAGCCTCCTCCAGCAGTCTGCAGGCGAACTTCAACTCCTTCCACGTAGTGGGTGAATGTAAGGCCAACTGAGTGGTGTAGAACGGTCTGACATTGTGTTTGACAATGTTGAACTTTTCGTCTTCTGAAATTGGGCTATTCAACCTGGTGAAGTAATTATTCATCACGCTAAGGTAGTTAATTATAGACTCATCCGGTCCCTGCGTCCTCGCACGGATTTCGTTCAAAAGTCGGTAGTCATAATCAACAGGCAAGTATTCGGTAAATAAGAGATCTCTTAGCTCGGCCCAAGAACTAACCTCTCCCTGTATTCCGCGATACCAAAAGAGCGCTTCCTCGACGAAGAGCTCCGGGGAGGAACTGAATAGTTTATGATGCGGAATTCCCCGCGATAAAGCGACCTCCTCCAATCGCTGCACGAAAGCCTTGACGCACGTTTTCCCGTTAAATTTGATATTTAAAGAGTGAGGGGATGGGGGTTTTTCGTGGCACACCGTGGTAACAGTCGCTTCGGTAGCCGGCTCGGCCACCTCGATGGATTTGGCAGAGAGAGCGCTTCGAAAGTTGCACAGGATATTGTCCAATTTAAGCAAGAGGGGATCAAGCCGGCCACCGACGATTTCGAATCGTCCGCGGTTCGCGTCATCAGGGGCAACGCGTGACAGGCGGTGAAAAAGATGGTGACCTAAGGCCTGCACACGGTTCAGTATCTTAAGCGAACAATGCTTAACGGTAGTGCCCCTTATAAGGTCCTGCATAGATTCTAGCTTCGTTTCTATGTACTGGAGCTCCGCGGCCACATCTTCCTCGGATTCCTGGATTTCGTCAGAGGGAACTACAGTGTTCAGCTGGCGGACCTGAGCACGGAGTTCCGTTACCGTCGAAGCGGGCTTAGCCCCTCGAATCCTGGCCTCATATTCTAGTTCATCCTTATGCAAGAGGTTAAAAGCAATGGGCCTTTCCTCCATTATAAAAGGTTAAGTGTGGGTTTAAAAGCTTAAGTGGTCAAGTGACCCCGAAGAGTCAAAGGTTAAGAGCTTAAAATGCTAGGTCACTCGTACGCGACTTAAACAATAATGTCAATGTATCAAGGTAAAGTAACGTTGCCGGTAAGCAGCTTACAAAAAAAGACAAAGTATAAAGATAAAGCAATAACAGTATTCAAACACTTACATGGATCCATCAAAGGTCAACTCCAATAACTACACACAAAGATTTAAGAATAATAAGAGCGCATACCAGAAATCGCGGATTCTGTGAGCTAACGACCACACAATCTTAAAATCTCTCCTGTCCAATTGTTCGGGCGCCAAAATGTAATGGGAATTTTCCTCGCCCGGCAGAAGGCCGAACGAGGGTAATAGTAAGTGTAAATAAATAAATGAAACGCCAAAATTCCGTGCAAGAATATATTAAAAAGTGAAGGTAAAGTTTTATTTTTACAAAAGGCCTCTTCAGGCAGATATATAAGTTTGGGTTAAAGAGATTCGCTTTCCTAATATGCGCACTTATTTTACTTATTCGAAGTTCCCTAACTCTTATTATAAGTTTTTACAATTACTTAAATTAATAGTCGTAAAACCAGGTGAAAAGGCCTATACCCAATAGTGGGCAAAGGTGGGCAAACTAGACTTGACGGTAACTGGAAGTGGAATTGACTTGTAAACTTGACTGGTAAACTTGACTGGTAAACTTGACTGGTAAACTTGACTGGTAAACTTGACTGGTAAACTTGACTGGTAAACTTGACTGGTAAACTTGACTGGTAAACTTGACTGGTAAACTTGACTGGTAAACTTGACTGGTAAACTTGACTGGTAAACTTGACTGGTGTCCCGCAGGATGGTCGGTAGACGCCTCCTGTAAAGGGGATATAAGGTCCCATTGATTCACTGTCATACAAACAAAACATCTCGGAGGTAGGTAGTAGGTATACAATTCAACGGCTAACTTCACACCAAACTCTATTAAACAAGCGGGGCGTCCGCAGAATGCATACGGGCGAACCGCGGTCATGTTTAGAATTTTTAAAGAAAAAGGGTAGAATTTGGTCATTTGTATTATTCAGAAAAAATCAGAAAATTGCGTCTAATCAAGCAGAAGGCTGGCAGGAGACGTTCAGGTGAGTCGCGGAATGGTTTTAGAAAATTTCGGAAAAAAGGTAAAATTTGGTCATTTGTATTATTCAGAAAAAAAATCAGAAAATTGCGTCTAATCAAGCAGAAGGCTTGCAGGAGACGTTCAGGTGAGTCGCGGAATGGTTTTAGAAAATTTCGGAAAAAAAGGTAAAATTTGGTCATTTGTATTATTCAGAAAAAAATCAGAAAATGGCGTCTAATCAAGCGGAAGGCTTGGTACAACACTCCTGCAAGCTCCTCGCCGGTCAGAAACCCTCAGAAAATAAATATCAATCACTCGCTACAAAAGAGCCCTTTTATCCACAGCGTCTCGACCAAATCTTAAAATTGTTGGCTGGGAGGCAGCCTCTTGCTAAAACGCACCTTCTACAATAGGTAATACTCGGGGCTAAGCATGGAAAGGTACATTCACACGGAAATCACAAAAGTTAAGTTTTATTGTACATCAGTGGACCGACTGCTAAAATTCCGGGCTGGTAAGCAGCGCCTCATCACAATACATATTCTACGATAGATTATACCCAGGGCCAAGCAATGCAGGGCACATTTTCATACAAATCACAAAAGTCAGGTATTATTACACATCGGTGGACCGAATGTTAAGATTCCTGGCTGGGAAGCAGCGTCTCATCACAATACACATTCTACGATAGATTATACCCAGGGCCAAGCAATGCAAGGCACATTTTCATACAAATCATAAAAGTAAGGTTTTATTGCACATCGGTGGACCGAATGTTAAGATTCCTGGCTGGGAAGCAGCGTCTCATCACAATACACATTCTACGATAGATTATACCCAGGGCCAAGCAATGCAAGGCACATTTTCATACAAATCATAAAAGTAAGGTTTTATTGCACATCGGTGGACCGAATGTTAAGATTTCTGGCTGAGAAGCAGCGTCTCATCCCCGTGGAGCTTTCACCATCTTACACAGGGCTCCAGCGACGACGCTGGAGGCACCACAATCAAATTCCTGACAAACGCACGCTTAGAGGTTATGCTGTATTCTGGTACTAGCAATCACGTTAAAATAACTTAGATTTTGTACATACCGGTGGGGTAATCAGCTTGCGGGGCTGGTTCCACTTGGAAGCGGTCGTCGGGTATGTTCCGCGCCGAGAAATAACAAAATATACTGAAAAGAAGAAACAAACACGGTCACAATCATTCGGATCAAAAGAAGACGGCTAACGGCCACATTCTCGTCTAACAAAATATCGCGCAACTTACCACGAAATCGTGCTAACTACTCTCATGGACCAAAGGGTCCTCTTCAACAGCTCTGGAGGCTGGCGTCCAGGGTCACTCGGGGGGTAAAAATCGCCGGTGGGATGACTGAAACGAATTCCTTTACTTTAACACGAGCCAAATCGAGATGCAAGGTTGCGAGAAGCAAAAAGAACGAAAACTCCTCAGATTCCCAAACTTAACCCAAAAATGCTCACCTGGAGTCAATGGCGCAACCTCTCGGGCAGGGTTCTCGTCGCAAAATGGCGGAGTCTCCTACGCAGTTACGAAGCACCACAAAACATGCGGCCTCAAACCTACTACGCACTTGCAAGTTACCAACTTAACACACGCAATTGCGTCTCGCTCGCTCGCGCAACCTGAGCGTCTATCGGTTTCTCTCGTACTTGAAATGTCAAAAATGCCTCTGCTATACTTTCGCCGGGAACGCAAATTCCCGCAGCCGAATTCATTCAATGGCTAATTTTGAACCGCCGCACCGCTAGTTCCTTGCGCGCTCACTAGGTGGCACGACAGGAGCCAAAACAAAAATTAGTTCCAACAAACAGATGGAACTAGGAGTCAAAAAAAATAGTGTTACACCCTATCTGGGCTGTAGATAGCCAAAACAGGGTCAGACGTGAGGATGTGCTTCAGCATTTCCATTGCATGCATTTGGTCACTGCCCCACTCCCAAGGGACAGCCTTCTTTGTCAGCTTTGTAAGTGGCTTTGCTATGGTTGCAAATCCTTTTATAAATTTTCGGAAGTAGCTTGCGAGTCCCATGAACTGGCGTACTTCATGTACATTGCTAGGCGTCTTGAAGTCCTTGACAGCATCAATCTTGCATGAGGATGGTCGCAGCTCACCACCAGAGATTTCATGACCCAGATACTCTACAGAATCGGTCAAGAATGAACACTTGTTACGTTTTAGTTTAACGCCCGCTTCAGATATTAATTGAAGAACCTTTCTTAAATTCTGCAATCCCTCTGACACGTCTGCTCCCCACAGGATAACATCATCAATGTAAACCTCGGCACACTCATGTAGAACAGGCTCCAGTATCTCATTCATAACACGCTGGAACACTGCTGGAGCATTGCACAATCCAAAACTCATCATTCTGTATTGGTAGTGCCCATCAGGCGTGACAAAGCCAGTGTAAGGCCTGGAGTTCTCTGCTATCTTGATCTGATGGTACCCATTTGCAAGATTGAGGCAACAAAACACATGCTTGTCAACTAAGCAGTCAAGTAAATCTTGTATTACAGGCAGAGGGTACCTTTCTTTCTCCGTGATCCTATTCAGAGCTCTGTAATCAATGCACATCCGGTATCCACCATCCTTCTTCCTGACCAGTAGTACGGGACTAGCGTATGGTGACTTAGATTTCTCTATTATTTTGGCATCCAGAAGTTCAGTAACAGTCTGCCTGACTATCTCTCTCTCGTGGTATGACATCCTATAAGGCTTGTAGTTTATAACTTTGTCTTCCGTGAGCTTTATAGTCATTTCAATGTTGCAGTTTCCCAGAGCTATCCCTCCAGTAGAGAAACAGTCGTCATATTCCTCTAAAAGCTGATCCAAAGCTTGTCTCTCGTCCTTGGTCAGGTTGTTCCCTATCTTCGGCCCTTCTAAAGATGCATTGTCTGTCACTAGGCGATTGATCCTCGCTATACATTGGTCACTACTTAATTGCAACTCGCCACTCGTCCTGTTAATAACTTTGATAACCGCATAACCATCTTGGGCCTCTATCTCATCAGGAATGATGTCAATCTCTTGCATTGGTTTACGGTGTTCACATTTCCTCAATTCCATTATGCCACTGACAGACGGTTCGGCTCGAATAATCACTTTATTTAAGCCGGGAGCCAGAGCGGTGTCGTCACTTGGGAATATGCGAGTTTTCCCTCCATGCTCATGTAAGTCCGGCAACTCTAGTGTTAACTCACTGGCATAGAAGTTTAGTTGGGATGATGTCTTGACAACAATGACATTGGGAGATTCTGTGAATGGCTGACCTACCAAAACACCAAATTCCTGCACTCCATCTGGTACCACATAAAAGTTTGTATTTTCTTCAACTTTATCTACCATCAGGCCAGCTGTCACAATTCCCAACGGTACAGTTACTGCGTTGCCATAACCTTTTATTACTATAGAATCGTCAGGGGTGGCGGTCAACCCCAGTTGCTTGCAACAGGTTTCTGTCATAGTGTTACAGGAGCTACCAAAATCAATGAATGCTTTGACTGGTGAGTTGTTGATTTGTATGGTTTTGTAATACTTTTTGTCAGATGAGTCACAACTGACAGTCTGTACTTTTCTTATAGTCTTGTCTGTATTCCCTGTATTTGAAAGTCGTTTTCGGCACTCTACAAAAGTATGGCCCTGGATCTTACAATGAGAACAGTATTTTCCTTGGTTCTTTTTCTTGTGACACTCTGCTTCAACATGACCAGCTCGTCCACAGAATCTGCATGACACCTCACCAGCCTTTCCTTGGAATCGGCAAACACGGGACTTGTGACCATTTTTCCCACAAGTGTAGCACTTCAACTGTTTTGATTTAGTGGGGGCATTAGTAGCAGCAAAGGAGCTGGCGATTCGACCAGGCATAGCAGTTGATACATTAAATGTCTTGGCACTAGCTAAGTACTTGAGCAGGGAATTGGGGTCAGTACATCCTGCTGAAACTGCTCCGACTTCCAACATCTTATCACCCAGTGTACCGATGATGGCTTCTGTAACAGTGCTCTCCCCTACACCGCATGCCATCCCCAAGCCCAACTTCTCATAGTAGAATTTTATGGCGTCTTCCCCCGGCAGTCTCACTCTGTTAACTAACTCCCTAATCATTTGTAGTTTATTTCTTGTGAATGGGAAAGCTTGGATAATGCGAGCTTTCCATTCACTCCAGCTGATATCGAAGGACTCTTGTTGCTCGTACCAGCTTCTAGCATAGCCTCTGAGTTTTGTAGTGCAGTTGCAGACAAGAGTCCTGTCATCCCATCCACACATGCCGGCCATGCTCTCCAAATTCCTCAGCCACTGTTCAACTGGTACTTTAGAAGTGAGTGGATCGAATTCTGGGACAAAGTCACTGCGACCCATTATTCGCACATGAGTCGCCGCATTGGTTCCATTGTCAACATTGATGGGAGAGCTCGGGACTGGATCGGTATTGACATCTCGACTGGGTTGGCTCACAACTGACGACCTAGTGGGATCATCACTCATCTGTCTGATTAGTCTCTCCAAAACTCCTATCCTATTCTCTTTCTCTCTTATTTCTTTTCTGTGTCTCTTGGCTCTACGCCTGGCCCCCTCATCAGAGTCAGAGCCTGAACTAGGCGAGCGGTTTCTCCTTCTGTGCCTACCCATTGTTATACAATTCACTGGTAATGATTATTATAATGTAAGCATCAAACGTTCAGCCACAAAGGGAAGTGTCTGTTTAACTAACAAACAAGGATCAAAAGTTCAGTCACAAACGAAAATGACTGTTTAACCATTAATAACACTCTTGCAATGTCCACAATATGTTTTGATGAATTATATTCGCACTTAGCACTATCATTCAAATGTTTACTTGTATTAGACAGTTTCTAGTATGTCACAGTAGCCACTAATAAATTTTGGGAAGTCTCCGGCAACGCAATAGTAATTATCAATATCAGTCTCTTTCTGTTAGTGTTATTGCAAATTACTCTAATGATAACACAAATCTTCCAATCACTCAGTAGATGGCGAAGAAAGCTTTTATAAAAGTTCAAGAACGGTCTCACCGGATAAGCAGAAGGGGAAGGTCTCGGTTAGGAATGCTAACTTCAGCATCACACAAGTGTCAGCCAAGCCAAGCACGCTCTGTGCCGTGCTCTGCGTGACCCAGGCTAGCCTCAAGCAGGCCGGCCTCGCGATGAGTGCAATCCAGGCAATCCAAATAGGCAATCCAAATCCACAACACAATAGGTACACCACACCACAATTAATTTGTTAGGAGGTTTAGAATAACACAATTTGTTAGTTTGGCACAAAATTATAAGCGAGCGAGCGCAAACATTTGAGCGCTCGACCTCTAGCGTCACACAGTCAATATACACACAGCAATTTTAGGTTAGTTTTTGGAATTTCTTAGTTTTTAGTTAGAAGCATGAATTTAATGAACACAGGTTGTTAAAAAAGCATAGTAGATGGTCGTAGAAATGACCGGTTTAGTGAGCAAGTCCTTACTTGCTAAATACCACTTAATTTCGCCGAAGCGTCCATGCGGCAATTTGTATTTAGTTTAGTTTTTACAAAATACTATTTACACTACACGCAGAACTTAGTTTTGGGCGTGTTTTCATCCCACTTCTGAAAACTGTTAGAGGTAAAACTCGATGTCGTGAGATTTTTAAATAACATATCGCGGTCTCCACTCTTGCGCCATTCCCTTGACAACCGGAAGTCCCAAAAGTATCATGGCCGGCCGCCCGTCAGGGTTGCCAACTTGCATCCGTCTATGCTCTATGCTCATAGGGAAGTGCATTAATCGGTGTAAGTCGATACATCGACTATCAGTACCTACTGTACCAAATTTATCAATGGAGCAGCTGATATTTTTTTTAGAGATTTCGCATTTGGTCCCATAGTAAAAGTAGCTTCCGGGATCGGTGGATACCTGTTTCAGTTTTACCGGAGATTTCCGAAACACCCTTTATTGTAGGAAATTTCAAAGTTTGCCCCTTACTAACAGTAGCTTGTATTGATGCGTTCAATGAACTTATTCAGTCAGTATAGGAGGACCTTTCTGTTACACTGTAGAATCAAAGACGGTGTATGTACACACGACAGCACGTCAGACTGTACAGTTTTGTTGTAAAGTCGCCCGTAATGTAACCGAGTAGAGTGCTAGCGTGTAAAGGTCGACGTGCTGTCGTGTGTACCTAAGCATTTTTATGAAGTCATTTTGTACAAAAGTCTATACGACTGTTTTTTCTAAAGCACTAACTCGTGTTAGGGAATTTGTTTAAACATTTATGATAAGTTGGCTCGGTAGATCAATAAAATTGGTAAGTAGAGCGCCTGCACGGTATGCGGTATGCCTGAGGTTATGGGTTCAAGTCCAGTCCTGAACAAATATTTTCAACTTAATTTAAACAAAAAGTCTATATTGTCAATAAAGAAATCGGTGTTCAAAAAACTAAGGCCTTTGAATCTACGTAATGAGATGATTTATACAGCGTCCAGTGGCACCATCACTCACACTAGATGGGTGAAGAGACCACTCGGCGCTGCAGTGCCTGGGTCATTGTTTTAGATGGAGTAGGCTTGCCCAGCACCTATACCATCCTGACAGCTTAGTCGACCTAGCCCACAGGAAAGACATCGGTGTTCAAATGCCCATGAAAATGCAAAGTACGTTCTATTAGTGAATACACACGACAGCACGTCAGAATGTACACTTTTGTTGTATAATCGCTCGTAATGTAACCGAGTAGAGTGCTAGCGTGTAAGGGTCGAACGTGCTGTCGTGTGTACCAGAATAAAAAACAAAGCACGGCTATAAAACTATAAGGTGGTAGTAGTACGTGGTTCAGTATAGGGGAGAGTCGGATGCTCATTAAACGCATCCTGCCATTCACAGTGGAACAATGACGCTTCTGCAATGCTCCCACTGCTTGCTCATTCAATAACAAAGTGCAGAAGAATCAGTAGTTTTTCAAAATCATGGACTATCAATTTCACCGCCAAAGCAATTCCGACCACAGCTAAGCCCTATTAATACAGTCCACCTATAAGTACATCCTAGCTCCATTATTGAAGTAACCGATATTTTTCATCCTAACTGTAGCCCACGGCAAAAAGGGTTCTTTTCGTAGAATTCTCCTTCAGACTTGTTTTTGCCGAATATTCTTTACATTTTTCATAAGTAGTTTAGTACGCAGAGTAAAATTCTCCGAACCAGAAAACACAATGTTACTAAATTAAAAAAGTTAAATAAAATACGATAGCGGGTTTTTTATTAAACCTCTTGTCCCAGTGCTCTTTAGGTGCCATCTTGCCACCTCTTGCCAACCCAGCAGGATGGTTGTGAGGTCGTCCCGCCATCATAACTGCCTCAGACGCCCAGAGTAGCTACCACGAGTGCGAAAAAGCTGTGCCGGACATCTGTCATGTATCCTAATACTATACTTATCACTTTCAGTGACAGTAATAGTAAGCACTCGTGGTAGCTGCTCTGATTTTCCTACAATGTTTTTCTAACAAGGCTGTTGCCTGTAGTATTTAGTCTGTAGTATTTTAGAAAATAACAGATACAAGTTGAAAAAAAAACAGCGCCCGATGAGAATGGGATGTTACCTTGTAAACCTTACCTTGAAAGTAAATCGAAAATTACTTTGATATTAGGTATATTTACTTTATTTCTTATGGAAGATTTAAGATAAGGTTGCTTCGACGCATCCTTGCAACCTTGCCAAAGTAAATACATATAGTACGTTTTCGATTAACTTTGACAAGGTAGCATCCCATTCTCATCCCGCGCGAACGTAATCACACAGCAAAATAGTCGTATGAATGGATAGCACCAATTTATTATCTACTTCATAAATTATTATTTACCGCACTGCATGTCACTTTAAATTAATGTCAGGTCGGACATCCAGCAGCTATTGTGCAGTCGACCATTTTTATTGAAATTGCAGGGTAATTGTGAGTTTATCAATAAAACGGGTCGTCGCGTCACAAAACCGCGTCACTGCCAATGGCGCCGATTCCGTTCATCTTTGACAGGAATGGCGGGCAGTGGCGCTTTGTGGTGCCACCAATTATAAAAAAAGTGGCCTCTTTTTAAAATATCACGAGCTGGACGCGATATGAATGGAGTTTTTGAGAGAGCATTGGAAATAAACGGGGTGTTTCTATTCTGAATAAAAAGTCCACTAAAAAGCACGTGTAGGTACAGGGAAATAATTGAATAGATTTATTCCTGAAACACGACAACTTTAAAATGTGATTTCTAACAACTTTTGTTCTGCGACTTACCGTGCAAAACCCACAACTTTTCATCTCACAGAACGAGGAAATTATTGTGTTAGATGCAAGAAAAACAATACACAACTAGGTACATCTTTTTAACACCGTAATATGGCGTTTCAAAAACTAGGTGGACAAAGGCAAGAATCTTACATTAATCAAATATAAAGAACGAAAGATAAAGCTAGAGCGAATCAAATAACAAAAATAGGAGCTCCATTGCTTGAATTCCCGAAGGTAACAGGTGATATGCAAATGATCGCGAACCCACATCGCACGATGACAAAGGTCCAACAACCTTCGGAGCCACACTAAGTAAATTAAAACCGAAGTATAACTCTGTCTGTACTTCTCCCTTTATATGGTTAGGCAATTTTAAAAAACTTTTTGTTTTTTCTAAAGCACTAACCCGCCGTGCTAGGGAATATTTTAAATATCGACAGTTACTTGACTCGGTAGCTCAATTGGTAGAGCGCCTGCACGGTATGCGAGAGGTTGCGGGTTCAAGTTCTGTCTCGAGTGAATTTATTTAAATAATAATAACTTATTATAAATGTTTACAATTTTAAGAAAGCTTTTATCTTTAAAAACGTCGACTCTAAAATGTGATTTCCAAGTTTTGGTCTACGACTTTTCGAAAAGCTTACTGAACGTTTCATATTAGCTTAAAAAGTTGGAACCATTTTAGCGTTGAGCGCTGCCTGCGCGACGCACTTTTCTGCCCATCCACTCTCTACCACCTTTCCAGCCTCTCCTGCTACTAACAAAAAATAAACTAGTGGTTCGCCCCGAACTATGAACTCGCGACCCCATATCTCAGCAACCCCTCGACCGATTTGGCTCATGTTCGAACTTAAAAATTCTCTTGGCCTCATTTACCTGCCTACCAAATTTCATGACGATCCGACTAAATTTACTCAAGTTATCGTCGAACGAACATTCATACATACATACATACATACATACATACATACATACATACATACATACATACATACATACATACATACAAACGCCGGATTGTTCCAGTAGACTCGGAGAACTTCGCTCGCTTCGCTCGCTCGTTCAAAAAACCTAAAAAAAAAATGATAAAAATAAAGACTTTACAGTTACTAAGGTGCTCACATCTTAGTATTTTTACCGGCTTCGGCATATTTATCCTGTACTAGCTTTTGCCAGCGACTTCGTCCGCGCAGACTTGGTTTTTTTCCCGTTCACAATAAAAAAATAGCCTATAGCACTCAGCGATAACGTAGCTTCCCATTAGTGAAAGAAATTTTGAAATCGGGTGAGTAGTTTCGGAGATTACCCCCTACAAACCTACATACATACATACAAACTTTTCCTCTTTATAATATTAGTGTAGATAAAATTGCCTTCACGACTAATTTAAATTTAATTTGGTTTCAAGGTGAAAACTCAACTTAATGGCTCAACAAAACCCGTCTTTCTACACGTTCCACATTTTTCAGAAGCGTAGGTTTACAAGCGCGGCCTATCTATCAAAACTTGAATTATTGTGCGCGGCCGCAAACCAAGAGTTCCCACCACCGGCCGGCATGCCAATCAGCCCTATTTGCTCTGTGATAAAAGTTATATTTCCCTACACCCCCTGGTTAGATTATATTTGCGAGGTTTCCCGTGGGAGAGGTAGCCTGACGAAGGTAGCTAACCTCTTCATTTTCACTGAATCTTTAACGGAGTATGGAAAGTTTGATTCAGATATCGGTGCGTTCTCGAGGGAGTGCCATCCCTTGTTGGGACGCATTAATGCAAAGATATATCGGTGAAATGAAATATTATATTCGTCTGCTCAGATGTGGAACCCAGTCCGTTTTCGCCATATTTATAGTATTTATGATGTATATGATAATGGAGGTTTGGTCTCAATAATAAATTGAGACCAAACCTACGCCAAGGTTAATAATAACTCAGCTTGGCGTAATAGGCAGCGTGTGTTAATCGAAGTCTATGGATCAATAACTTAAGCTTTGGTTGGAGCTATCAGCACTGCTTCAACGCGCTTTTAAAGAGACTATCAATTTATACAGGCAGGGACGCGAGGATAGCCTATTTTGTGGTCATATAATTTCTGGTGGCGGTTTTATGAGCTCTAAGATAAAGCTCTAAACTTTTCTATTCAATCAAGTGAGTTAAACCGTTGATTTAATAGAAAAATTTGCTCTAAGACGTTGACAGCGCTCATAAGAAAACAGAAATTAATACTGAAATCACTAAAACATAATCAGTAGCTACTCGTAAGTGCCTTAAATCCAATAACACATCAAGCCGGACTATTATGTCTGGCCAACCCGTATTTTTCTATTGAATCTGACACCGCTTTGATTGGAGTAATAAGAAACCTGTGAATATCGAAAATAAAGCTATTATAGTTCGCGGCTCTTTCAATAGAGACCTGGACCAAGTTGCGGAGTTCAAGAACAAACCAAGACCTTTTTACAGAAGAATCGTTATGACCCAGTGAAATTAACTTTGAAATTAACTTTGGGGCACCGTGTGTTAAATCTGCTAGATGATTTTTCGCTGACTTTTTCATGATGTTGGCCCAATTAAAGTTTATGACCTCGAGCGCTGACCGGAACCTGGTCAAAAATCGATAAAAGCCTACGTCTTTATTATAATTTTTGGTGATTTTAAGCCTTTATGACTATTTTTTTATAACTATTGAGGACGTTTATAAAGTAGACAAAATTTGCTAGAATACGGGACTAAAACTGACTTCGTAGACCTAATATCAGAAAACATAAGAAATGAGACAACAAACAATTAACAATTTACTCATTTCTTATGTGTGTTAAAAACCTTTCAAAACTCACAACTTTTTATTTCGGACGAATCTATAGTGTTAGTTACAACGGTAACTTATTCTAGTGTTAATAGACACAAAGCCTAAGTTTCGGTGACTTCTACACCTTCTGAATCTCGAATCTCTGAGTCAAGTTCGTCTCGGGGCGGGCCAACAATTATAAAGAAGTCGCGAACAGCTTTAGCTCAATTGGATGGCGCCACTGCGCCCTGAGGCTTGGACCAACTTGGGTGGCGCGATTGTCACGCAAATTGGTTCCGCACTAGTTTAATCCGATTCGACAGCGCGTCCCAGTTTTTGTTCGAGACACTGGGGATAACAACAAACCTTATTTCCTTGGTACGTAGTTGGTTTGATATAATTTTCCTCGTCTGAACAAGTAAATTGCTGGAGTTGGTTCGTCTTTGGGTTCGGTTCGCAATCAGGGATTTGATCCTCAGTGCGCCAAGGGATACAATTTGGGGTTTGTATAATTTGTTGGTCTTTGGTACTTCAGCTACAAATTCACAAAGGTATTTAGAATAACGGATGGAATAATGCCACTAATTGACTGTGCTAGAAGGTAAAACATAATGAAAAAATCCGCGGTAATGCACCATTTATTACTTACTTTTATTTACCAGGGGTGGCCACTATCTTATACGATTACAGCTATCTAGCTGGATAGAAACACCATATAATCGAAGAACAATCGCTCATAAAAACAGTGTATTACGGCTCTCCAAATAAGCTATTGCGAAATTTTTAATTTTGTATACGCGTAAATTTATTTGTCAAAAAATTATGAAATGCAATATTAAAATTAGAAAATTCACACAAAACTTCGTCAAAATGTTTGGGTTGAAAAAAAAAAAACACGAGTACACACACAAAACAGTGGCGCCTGGCGCAGGATCGTGGGAGATGGCGTGAGCATGAAGAGGCCTCCCACTGCTAGTGGGTGCTAACAGGCTGGTGATGATGATGACACACTCAAAAAAAAAAAAACAAAATAAAAACACAATAAATAAAAAATACCGCCCGCGACACTGACTCAAATGACGCCATATTTTAATTAGAAAGAAAGAAAGAAAGAAACATATTTATTTACATACCACAACACACAGCCACTTAAACTAGGATAATATTAATTACAATTTCATTACAATTAGCTTTTCTCATAACAGCAATTTCCAACAATTCCTAAGTGCAGCGTGAGGGAAATTAGCGTGGGCGTGAAATGCTCTCCCCTTATGAGAATACCTAGAAATTATTAACAGTACCTCAAAAAAGCCTTGTATATTTCCAGAACAGAACCAACTCTAACAACCCTTTGTAAGAATTTCTAGAAACTCTGAAAGTGCTTGCTGAAACTCTCGAGTTTGGTACGAATTCAAATCGCGCTTGTTCTGCGAAAGTGTGTGTTGTCTTAGGTGCCTGACGACGCGGCATACTGTTTGTTTGGAGCTTTCCTGAACTATCTGTGTGCCTGCAACTTTACCTGTTTTATTCCTAGAAATAATACCGTATACTATTATACGGCGTATAGTATAAGCCCACACTGGGTGTTTATTCGTAAAAAAAAACACACTGTTGCTAGTCCTCAAATAGCTCTTATCGAAAAACCATATTTTTATTCGACAAATAATACAATTTTTATTTAAATTTTTCTGCAATTAAACTGGTTGTGAGTATTAGCAACTGTGCGGATTTTTGCACTTCGTTCGATGATTCCGCGAAAAACATTTAATTATACATGCGTTTCAGCAACCATCCCAGGAATTGTGCAGCTTTAAGCATCATCCCACTATCCTACTTCTTACTTATAAAGGGTGCTGTTTTGGTTAACAGGATGACATTTCTAAAAAAAAGACATTTCAAGTTATACACAACAATTTTCATTTTATAACCTCAAAACTTTTTAATTTTTTTACTTTATTGGTTTTGTATTTTGTTAAAATTCAAACATAATAAAATATGCACCTACGCATACGCGTAGGTGCATTTACATAGTTTTGAGTTGATAAAATATTGTGACAATCAATGAAAATACATTAAGAAAATACATTTCTCCCGCCACAGTGCTTACATTTTGTTTATTTAAAAATCAACTGCCGAAGAAAGAGAGGAGTGGAAGAAAAAAGGGGAGGCCTTTGCCCAGCAGTGGGACATCATGGAGGCTACATAAAAAAAAATACTGAAAGTCATAGGCCAATAACGCACTAGCGGTCAAGCCGCAGCGGCCAGGTCGCAGCGGCCAGGTCACAGCGGCCAGGTCACAGCGGCCAGTGAGATACACACATAAGTATGAAATTGCCATGGGCCACGCGCACCAGGCTGCAGCGGCCAGGTGGCCCATGGCAATTTCATACTTATGTGTGTATCTCACTGGCCGCTGCGACCTGGCTGCTGCGGCCTGGCCGCCTAGGGCGCTATTGGCCATAGAGCAAAAAAAAATGTTGGGGTGTGTATCACCGGGTGCTATTACCTCTACACTGTTAAAAGAGTTAGTACCTTTTGTAACACCTTGTATAATATGTAAGTTTCTAAGCTGATCAGGTCAAGTTCAAACAGCCGAAGGGCACCCCACGCCGCGCCGTGTTAGTCCAAATTAGGTATTCATCTCTCGTTAGGGCCCACGTTGTTTGTTTTTGCATGAATAATCAAAAAGAAATTCACTCTTTACTCCCACTTTTTGCTGAAAATCCTTCAGAGAAATCCGCGGGAGCATAAAATTCACTTTCAGACGTGGCCTAACTGAAACGTTCAGGTACAAATAAGTCTGAGAGGATTGCGCTGTCGCGGCTTACACGACCTTTTTACGATAATATCCTTTTTAGAGCAAACACTGAGCGGCCTCTGAAGGGATGGGCCAAATGTATTTTGAAAAGATTGACTCGCTGACTCATCCTCATATATTTTCTGTGTTTTTTTGTATAAACCATTTTTAAGGTTCCGTACCCAAAGGGTAAAAGGACCCTATTACTAAGACTACGCTGTCACCAGGCTGTATCTCATGAACCATGATAAGTTAGACAGTTAATATTTTCACAGATGTTGTATTTCTTTTTCCGCTATGAGAACAAACACAAAAAAACTGAATAAAATAAATATTTAAGGGGGCTCCCATACAACGTGATTTTTTAGCCGTTTTTATAGATAAAGGTACAGAGTCTGACTCGCACCTGACCGATACAAAAGAAGTTCAAAATCTCATTTGACGTGAAACACAAATAGCTTAAGTAAATAATAGCCCAAACTGGTCCAAATTAAATCAAACGAGCAACTGAGACATCCTGAGATTAGCTATGAGCTAGTGATATACATAATTGAACGAGTGAGCGAAGCGAGAGAAGTTCTCCGAGTCTACTTGAAAAATCCAGCGTCTATATTATGTATGTTTGTATGTAATTGTATGAATGTTCGTTCGACGATAACTTGAGTAAATTTAGTCGGATCGTCATGAAATTTGGTAGGTAGGTAAATCTAATAAAAAAAAAATAGTTCAGACATGAGCCAAATTGGACGAGGGGTTGCCGAGCTATAAGGTCGTGAGTTTACTGTTCGGGGCGAACCACTAGTAATACAATGTGTCTTATATCTCTAGCTCACTCAGTTCCCTTCCCTACTGGGATGGCTTGCTGATTAAATACAGCTCAGCTCTCGGTATTTTTTGTCTCTGTATATTCCTAGCTATGGCACATTGAACCTAATGGATGTTTAATTTTGTAGAGCTTTTGTCTTACTTAGATCTACGGATCTGTAAACAGCAGAATACACCTTTACTTTATTCCGAAAATAACTGCAAGAAAATCAGCGGCTTGGGTCCACCCATATTATTATTATCTATTAATGTAATTTTTTGTTTACGGAATAACTTTAGGAGCTATACTTCATGGCCTTACTCGACAGTGGCGCCAACTAGTGCGCACTAAAATGGTAGCCCTCATTACTCGCACCGGGCTCTGACGTCACGACTGGTAGAGCGCGGAGTGCGCCCGTAATCGGACAAGTTACCGCATAAAGACTCGCGATGTGATCCGGGGACCTACGGGAGAAAACCTCTTTGGAGGTTTTAGTCGGTTGGCTTGGGCTTTTTTTTTTCAACGAACTTATCTATCTAAAAGTTCAAAAGGGGCTAAACTCTCGGGAATCTCGCATTTGACACATCTCGAAGCAAAAATCCCATTTTGCGGCAAATGTCACCTCTCCTATTCTCACGAAGTCATCCTCGACAGACACGAGATTTCTGCGAGATGTTTGCCTTTTCCGATTGACATGACTCGAGTGGTCGGGAGGACTTGAGATCAAAATGACATGAGATTTTCCCTTCGAAATGTGTTGAATGCGAGATTCTCGAAAATTTGCCCCCAGATGTCTTATCAGTGTGGCCTGCCCCGCAGTAAAGTTATGTAAGCAAAAACGTTCAAGACGAAACTGTCCTCCGTGTGTCGCTTCGAGAAGGCGTTTTTGGCACAAAGCCGATGTCGATACAAAACTATAACACTCAACACTAACTAGACCATAAACCTTGGGAGTAGAGCTTAAGTTCCTCTGTTACGGCGCAAATGACATCGTCTAATTACCACGCGGGGGAGGAATGTTCTAGTTCTAGCTAGAATAATCCGAGAATGGGCCCAAATAAAGGTGACCCCTAATCGCTTGTTAACATTTTGACGAGTGAGGTGACCAGTAGATTTGCCTAAAATTCAAACTACTTAGGTCTCGTGCAAAAAATAAGAAGGTGCAAAAGATTAGCTTCGTACAAAGCACAAAATCATGTAATAGTAGCTATTTTATCTACTTATTTTTTATCAAATGGATGGCTGCATAAACGAATAAAATAAGAGTGATTAAGTAATAGTTATTTGTTATGCAAGGATGCAAACAGCAACAGCAGTGTTTGCAGCGAGTGATTGTATTCAGAAGCACGAGACGCAAAAACATTGCATTCAGCGAAACACAAAACTTTTAATTTCACAGAGTGATTGTATATTGTTATGTTAGATACTACAAGAAAAACACACAAATGTTAGTAAAATAAGTTTCCTTCTTCTTTGCTTTGACAGACGAGTCAAAGGAGTTCCTTTATTTATTTTATACACCATAGGGCGTCGCATTCTATACGCGCTAAAATGCAGATAAGGCAAAAGCCTGTTTATCTGCATTACTAGTAACAGCATACTTTCCAAGCCTATGAGATAAAAAAATAATTGACGTGATTGGCATTCAACCGATAGGGTTGGCGTTAAAACGAAGAGACCTTTGCCCAGCCAGTGCACTAAATGGGCTACCTACCTAGATAGATAGAAAATAATTGACGGTTGACGCGTGAGTATTTTTTTAGATAATTTAATAGAGATCTCTTATTTATATAATATATCTGACGTTGTATTTTATTCTATAAACGACGACGAACGAAGTTTCTGTATCATTCTATTATAACGGAGAGCAATATAGTGGTGGTACTTGGTCGGTTTTCTTGTCGGGCTACCTTTTATTGCGCCGCGAGAGCAGTTTGATGGCGGTTCTATTCTAATGCTGCCTCCATGTTATGTCTCTTGGACAATTCGCTTGCCAACTCGTCGTTTTATGTAGCCACTTCTGGACAGAAAGTGGAGCTAGAAAGATAGATGAGTAACTTATAATTTTCAATTATTGAATTGCCTTTTGAATTTGAATAATACACAATTTTATTAACAAACTAAATAAAATACGACGAAAAATCATCAAAATAAGTTCACGTAGAAAAAAGTTCTGAGGTAATACACATTTTAAAAAAAACAAGGTTCGAATTGAGTACCTTCTCCTTTTTGAAATCGATAAAAAAATAGCTCCAAGCTAGCTAGCTATGTATTCACACATAATTTGGTTCAAAATGGGTCAAACTGCGGTTATTTTTGTAGGTACAGTCGGCCACACGCTAGGATATCCCTTTTTGTTTGATTGGCGCCCTTATGGCGCGCGCGGTAAGAGCTGCCATGGGGTATCCTAGACTGTGGCCGACCGTACATTAATTGAAAAATCATGGTTAGATTGTTCGTCTCAAAATCTATTCCAGAAAACGCTTGGTGTGAATATAAGGTCTACATAACTGTCTTTGTTCCACCCACATTCACTCACCCACATCCCGACACTCAACCAAAGTAGGTTATGGCACACGTGAACTTTTGATTATTGAAATAATATAATTTTTCCAATCTTGATCCCGCGACGCAAAAATAATATATCTCATTCCAGGCTCTCACGGGAAAAAAAGAACAGAGCTCAGCTTTTACTCTGTGACCTACATATTGCCTGTCATTGAATTTTTATACGCGACCTCAAATTATGGGATAAAACGTCTGCTTAGTAATTTTTTGTTTATATTATACTGTGAATGTTAACATCATATTATTATGACTCTCAGCTCATCTAAAAGTTATTAAGTGTAGGCAAAGGAACAGATCTGATAATCTGCTGACTTAAAATTCGATGGAAGTCAGTCAGTGCTGCTCACGTAGCATGAGGCTGGGTTGGAGCGTATACATGGGTTTATAACTCTAGCTGTCCCGCTCTACGTCAAACAAAAGAGTGAGATACCTACATACAGGGTGTTAAAAGACCACCAACAAAGCGGGAAACCCCGTATTGTCCTCATCATAACGAACATTTTTGCTCAAAAAACGATGCCTGGGAAATCAACAGTTTCCAAGATATTGAGGTTCAAAGTCGGACTTTTCAAAACTTTTTTTTTGCAGAAATGTATCAAGTATCAAGTACTTAACATTTCTTCTTAAGAAGCCATATAAAAATTTTGAATATTTCTTACAAAAAATTACGCTAAAATTGCAACCCGCAATGTATTCTAAACATTGGCACCTTAAGTAGTATAAACTTATGCCAACGCTTGCGCTATAAGACTTCTGTGCGTTACACATCCATTGCGTGATAAAATATTTTCCAAAATTATAACCTAAAAATACAATAAAGTGTTCTCTATCTATCTATCTATCTAAAAAACCAAAATCATTTCCCAGCAATAATTTATCGAAAAAGTACTTTGTTTTGGTGTATAGTATGCGTGCCTTTCGGGTCTGTCGGCGGTCTTTTAACACCCTGTATAGTTATAACCCCTGTACTGCGTAACCCAGGCTCATGCTAAGCAAGCTGAACCGCTACTGCGTAATGTTTTAATATTACAAATCCCTAAGTGTGCCGCCACCGGGATTCTAATTTTATAATAGCAACCCATAAAATATGCAAAGGCCATAGCACTCAGAACTAGACAGCCTAGTGAAAGTATAATTAGGTTTCAGAACTAGATGACATGACGTATCCACACTTCAGCTTCCATTCACCGCAGCGCTAATCCGGGCTGCCATAAAAGTAATCTGTGTAAAGCAAATGGGCGCACCACAGACTAAACACAACCGGTAGTCTCAAAACTGAAAGCGAAAACTTAATAATTCATTAAATGTGTTTTTTTTTGCAAAAAACGCATCCAAAAAGAAGATATATTTTTTTTTCCATTGGCGGTGCTAGTTGTGGCTTGGTATTCACCTTAAGGGTGGCATTAATAGTCATCACTCAAGCTCGAGCTCAAATATGTGATATCAGAAAACAAAATCACCGACTTGAGACCATGGCAAATGTCAATGTCACTCAAGCTAGTGTCTATTAATATGCGGACAGCTACTCAAGCTCGAGCTTGAGAACGAGGCAGAGCTTGAGATGCCACTATTAATACCACCCTAAGACTTCTACAGCTTCTTTTATTATGAAGAATTCGGAGAAAAACATACAAGTCAAGGAATACCAAGGTATAGGCTATTGTTTTTCGATAACATCCACGTATTTAGAAAAAAATGTGTTTTTATCGCCCGCAACGAGTGAAAACAGAGATGCATCTTATATTTTTGTATACCCAACGTGTGGTCCTGTTTAATTAATGCCTCATTTGTTAAGATCAAGTCGTTGCAAAATGTTACTGAATTCGCCGTTACCAATTACGGATCAGACCTAAGTACTACGTTGTGGTTTGTCGGTAAGCTAAGTAATTAGACTAGTGATTGATTGATTAATAAGAAGGTGCGTGAATCAATTGCGGTGCTAACAGGGCAAAGGGCAAGTGCGCGGAACACTGACCACTACTTAACTAATTATGCACGAGACAGAGGTAATCACAGCTGGTGGTGTCTGTTCACACATTTGTGAATTTGAAGTAGCAAAACCACTCGCTAACAGTGAGGGAAAACATCGTGAGGAAACCCGAGGCTTAGGGTGGCATTAATAGTCGTCAGCTCAAGCTCGAACTCAAGTAGGTAGATAATCTCAGAAGTCAAAAATGTTAATGTCAAGCCTTAATATTAAATTATTTAATATTAAAAGACACTAGCTTGAGCTTGACATTGCCATTAGCCAAAGTCTCAAGTCAGTGGTTTCGTTTTCTGAGTTCACCTACTTGAGCTCGAGCTTGAGATGACTACTATTAATGCCACCCTTAGATATATTATGTTTATCAAAATCGGTTCATGATATTTGAAGCTCGAATGTCGGGGGTATTTTAAATGTTTAATTTAGCAGTAATTTACTACTAATCAAACAAGGTGGCAGTTAACTTTCTGTTGTATTTGCACAGCAGCGGAGCTTCCCCGGGCGACTGCGAAAGTTATAATTTATTTGAATTTCATAAAAGTTCCGTACCGGCCGCCGATCCGGTCGCCATATTTTTTTTCCGGTGAGCGCCGGACGGCCGGCCCTGATGTGTTATGGACACGCGTGAAATGTCAAATAAAACACCAATATCTGACTTTATTTCTACATCCAATCCAGTCGTGACTAAAAAAAATAGTTTTTTTTTTTTGGCACCAGTGCCTGATTGCCAATTTAAACAATAGTACAAATCGTACAAAAGTAGTCAATAAACCAATTACCTACATATACCAGGCAAACATAAAAGCATTTGGGAGTTTAAAAACATCGCTCAAGTAGGACTTGAAACCGCCACCTTTGGTCAAGCGTACACTGGACACACACACACCGTGATAGCGGTCAATCAAACTTAAAACAACATGCAAGAAGGTTGCGGGTTCAAATCCTGTCCCGAGCGAATTTTTTAACCTTATAAAAATCTTTATAAAGTTCCATAGCACGGGTTAGTGCTTTAGAAAATACAAAACCTTAAAACACCCCTCTTTTTGGGTCGGAGGTTAAAAATACCTTCGCACATGATGAAAACGAAATAACGTTCATCGAGCATGGTATCAACACACCGTGCAATTTTAGTGGTTTTAAAGCCGAAGGTATTTAGTTGCACTCGTGATTCTGAGCCAAATTCCAAAATTTTACTTCAAAACGAGCGAAAAAATAAACACTTCCCAATACAAACGGCTATCGCCAATCGACACCATTTGTATGGAAAAGTGTTTTTTTTTTTGCGCGTTTTGGAATGAAATTTTGTAATTTGGCTCAGAATCACCAGTGCAACAAAATACCTTCGGCTTTAAAACCACTAAAATTGCACGGAGTATAGAGGCTTCGTATTTACTGTAACGATGCACCGCGTGTGCACATGAAGGCAGCTAATTAAAAAACTATCGGATCACCGATATCACCGTCAATGTTGACCGGCGGTTAGCGACCGCTAACCGACGTCAAGTAATAACGAACGAACGAGCCTCAGTAATATCTTACTCACTGTGCCAGAAGTATCACTTTTGTATCACATGGCCTAGGTGTCTATCGGCTAAAACGAAGCTGATTACCATTGGCGAAAATCGAAGTTCGATTTATGAAAAATTTACTGAGTGGCAGTAAAATGAACGGAGTGGCAGTACATTTAAAAAAAATCGAACTTAGATTTTCGCCAATGGTAATCGGCTTCATCTTAGCCGGTAGACCCCCTGGTTGGACTAGCCATTCTTAATCGATTGGCAAAATTAAGCAATAGAATAGAATAGAAAAAAACGTTTATTTACGTGCCACGACACACACAGATAAATTAGTACAGCATAAAATATAAGGTCATAGGTATAATGTATGCAATGGCCGTAAAAAGGTTGTGGCTCAGCATAATGCATACGGTTGCCCGTAGCGCTGTTATTCTGCCACAACCTCTTGGTTTGGAAGGCATGTTAAACCGTTGGTCCCGGTTGTTGTTGATTAATAACAATCGTTAATCGCCCTTTGGCGGTCTAAAAACTCTGACACCAGACGTGTCCACTACCTCATACGATTAACTATTTAATTACCCTATTGCTAATACCCTGTAAAAAGAGTTATGATCTTTTGTAACACCTTGTAAGGTCGGAGCTCTCTGTAAAATCCAGATATTGTTTTCACCATTAACACAAGTCTTTCCTGTTGGCTAGGCCGACTAAGCTGTCAGGATGGTATATTATTATGTGCTGGGCAAGGTTTTTCCATCTAAAACAGTGTCCCAGGCACTGCAGCGCCGAGTGGTCTCTTCACCCATCTAGTGTGAGTGAAGGGGCCACTGGACGCTGTATAAATCATCTCATTACGTAGATGCAAAACTTAAGTTTCAGCACAAGAAAAAGTGGGAGAAAAAGAGAGCAACAAAGGCAGTGTAGCATCCCGCTCGCTCCCCAAGGAGTCATAAGTCACATCCTCCCAGTTGATGACCGCTTTAGCAGAGTAGTACTTCGTAGTCCACAAATGGCTTATGAATATTATGTTATCCACTGCATGCAGTAAATGGGCTAAAGTGTTTTCTAAGCGCTGGGTAGTTTCTAGGCAGTTGATTTAGTGTCAGGTGTGAGAGCATTAGTCGGATTCTGTAATGTTGTAAACCTACATATGGCCGGTCGTGTTAGTTACAGAACTAAAGTAAGATGTAGCCTGTGCAATTGTACATGTCCCACTAGCTGGGCAAAGGACTCCAGCGGATTGGTAATTTTTGCGATGCTGTGTTTGCTTAATATTGATGTAAAGATCTCTTTTTTTTAAGTCTTATTTTTCTCCATTTAAATCTGAGTCTAACCCATTAGCTTGAAAACTTTAAGCGCTTAGAAAAACTTACAATTACCGCTCGTTGACTCTAACACACAGAGTAGAGAGTGCAGTGTAGGTAATTAAATCCAAGATTTCCGTAGTGCAGCTTTTGTAGCTATCCAATAAATCCCCGAGCACCCCCCGCCCCCCGACCGGGCCCCGCCTCACCCCTGCTTCACCCCCTCTGTGGTCCGCGGCCAGTCTCTGACATTGTTCTTTCCGTGTAAAGTCCACCGCGTTTGTTGAGCTGCCGTGCAACTTAGAAGATTCTAGCGATATTGGTCTCAACTCTACCTATTGAAATTCAACTCTACCTAGTCCCAACTCTACCTTTTTCTCGTGTCAAAATCATCGTCTCCTATACGTCATGCTACCAGAGGCTCTACCACGAGTTACGTCCGGCAGAACTACGCCACCGGTAAAGCAAGTTTTGCCGCAAATCTGGTTTTGCCGGTTTCGTAGGTCTGCCGGACGTAACTCGTGGTGGAGTCTCAGAATCTCCCCACTTTGATAGTGTTGAGTGACGCAGGCGAACTCTGTGGAGCTACTCCATGAAAATGTGATATTGGTTGTATTAGCTCTGCTCTGGTTGTCGACCGGCACAAAACATCAGTAACTTCCAGCAGGATACCCCAGATAACTCTTGTAGCAATCCATATTGACTATAGTTTGCGCACTTCGCGTCTTTTTGCTTTGATTATTGTCTGTCAACTGTCTGTCAATGTTACTTTGACTTCTTGCATTTTAAGTTATGTTTAAATATGTTTATCTTTACGCTTCAGCGAATGCCTTACAACACCGCTTCGAGCGCTGTTTGCAATTCCTCAGCGCGGCCGGAACAAACTCGCAGCGAAAGAGTGCTTTATGCGTTAATTATGTTACGTCGCTTGCTCAGCGCTGTGCGCTAGTTCATCGCTGCAACCGTGGACTAACGTGCATAGTTACAATGACCAGAAGTTAGCTTTGGTAATGGTTAAATATTTTTTTGAAAGATAACTTAAAGATTTTTTGGCGTTAGAGTATTTTGTAGATAGCCCAAGTTTTATCAAGCGGGCCACTGACATACTTTTTCACTAGCGGTGATCCATTCATAGACTAATATTTAGTCCAATAAATGACAATAAAATGTAAGTAAGTAGTTTCAAAAATACCAGGGTTGTGTCTGAAGCTCTGGTGTCATTGTTAAAAGTGTAGTGTAATTGTCATATTTTTCTTAGCAAACATACTAAACATACCAAGCTTCTACGTCATCCAGCTGTCTAAAGACTGAGTCCTTTAACAAAGCCTGTAAAGAAGCGCTCGAGTCTATCGCAGTTCCATACTTTTCATGTGACCGCGACACTCTTTCAATTGCTTGTCTTCTGGTTATATCGGATTCTTCAGTAGTAAAAATGTGCAGAGCTTACGAAAGTTTAAGTGTAAAATCGTGTATTTCATAAAAACTAAACTCTACTTCTTGCATTTCATAAAACGAAGTGGGTTAAAAACTTGCAAGATTTAATTACTGACACAAGACAGGGAAACTACATAAACTTTTGTAGTAGATGTGTAAAGCTCTAAAATACACATCTGATGTAAAGTCACCTCGTAAGAAAATGAGCTATAATGATCGCCAGCCCATGTGTGCTCTGTGGAAACTCGCTGGCGCGTGTTGGCGCTTCTTTTAAATGCTAATATTCACATTCTAGGAAATACTCTCGCACGTCCTTTATTAATCCTTCGAAAGTAGCGCCTTTTGTTAACCCTTTATATTTTATCTTTAACTCGACTTTGTCCGAATATTGTCAATGTTCGGCATTGGGGTAGTTTCAGGGTAAAATTACTTACCAGAAACTTATTTCAACGCAAGTTCAGTATAGATTCAGCTGCGGATCGTACTGTCGATTGTCTATCGATTGTATTGAATTGTATTGTCAATTATCATCAGTGCACCTCAGCCCATTGCTGAGTGTGTCCTTTCCATGCCTTGCTCAGTTTCTGCTTATTTCCACTTGAAACCCGAGATTCCATCATCAACATCGTCAAGTTTAAGCTTTCATCCAAAAACAAGTGCGACATGAGGCCAAACCTGTCCTACACGCAATCCAACATGTCCGTCACTCATCAAGCCAAAATGGCCGCCACTGGCCAACCATCCGGCGTCTATAAATTAGGCGGAACACGCGCTGACACGCGCCCGCTGCGCGTTTGTTTTATAAAGTACACTAAAAACTAGCGGCAACGTGTCGAACACAACTTTACACACAGCTGGGCAGCAGAGCAGCTGAATACAAAGGCTTTATGTTGCCAAAAAGCTCTACCTTTCATTTACTTAGTGAAATTCTCGATTCAGTAACCGGTTAACGAGCTAAGCGGGAAGCTTGTCAATTTTATCCTGGAGAAACTAACCGGAGACCTTTACGATTGTTGTCTATAAGTTGGGCATGCAGCTTTTTTCTTAGGACTCGAGACTTATTAACTTAGCTAATATGAGATGATGCAGAGGATCTCTTGTGCAATTGTGGGACTAAGTAAAACAGAAACCGTGCTAAGCCGTGCTAAATCTTTAAATTTAAATTAAGCCAGCTAACTCAACTAACCGCACATAAACCTTACAGGTTTCAGCGGTTGGCATGTATTCAACGGCGACAACGGCGTTTCACTAAAATATCCCTGCGGTCACCCTGCTCCTGCACCACTCCCGCACCATCAATCATAAAATAATTCAATGTAAAAACATAATAATATTTTATTTCATAGAGACCGAATTATTCACTTATTTTGTTAAAAAAAACTTGTATCGAAACTATTAAATATTTCGTCGCAATAATTTGGCGTATTTTCCACTCCACTGGGAGCACTAATTAATAACAGTATATGTGTAATGTAAAGTTAATGTGGACGTGATTCGGCTTCGGTCGAATTGTGGTGCTAGCACATACACTCGGTTTTAATTCAAACATAATAAATCAAAAAGATACGGTTAATATTGGCTCATGGCATAATAATAATACTTTGCATTATTATTGACATATTCCGTATCAGAAAGTAGCCGAGCAAAATAGGACATTGTTATTGTGACTCTGCGCCAATCCATTTTGGCATACCACAGGGTAAGATTCTGGGGCTGATATGATTCATAATTTGTATTAAAGATCTGGGCATAGATAGAACGTAATTAAGCCATTATGAAATGCTTTTTGTGGCGACAACTGAAAGAAAACTAACCGCTACCTTGCTGTGAAGAAAACCATTGACACTCTAAAATCAAAAACAGAACCAAACAACAATTCCAAAATTTGTCTCCGCTAAACATTACACATTAATGAGAACATTAGTTTGTATTTCCTCTCGGTCCATCTCTGCCTGTTTGGTGGATAACTCGCCTAGACTCGAATAAACTTAGCCACGGCCTTAAAATACCTAATGTCATGCGGTTATTAGCCGGAGGCAGTGTCCCATTAAGGCTCAATAAAGTGTCAAGAGGCCGCATTGCGGAATGAACCGTCACGTCTGAATAGCTAGAGCTCAGAGTGAGCGCGCTCAGAAGTCCCAATGCAATTGCAAAGACATTTTTTTTATTAGGAATCTGCGCCGCCCTGGCACGGATGCAAGTTAGAAAAAAAAAGTGCGCGAAGTACTTTTATAAACGTTCCGCGAGGGGGAAAAGGTGGGCAGAATGATGACGATGATGGATGACCCCAACGGTGGGATACATTCTATCTGCGGCTAAGTGTATGGCATCGTACACTGAGGTGTTGAGTGTGGAGCTGATTTGGTCGGTCCAACGTGTCGGACATCTTCCCCTTGGTCGCTTTCCATCGATCTTGCCAGTGAAAATCCGTTTTTCCAAGTTTCCACTGTCTTTTCTGGCAATGTGACCAAAGTATTCGAGGATTCTACGTATGCAGAATGGTGGAGAGTCGAGTTTGTATCCATACAGATAGTAGATAAGATCCACTGGTCTTCTGTCTTCACCTACTTATCTTGCGGTCCAGGCGCGCTGGGGTTTGAACGCGTTAATATTTAATACCGACCCAAACCCGGTGCACCGATAAACTGATTTAATTTACAGCCCACTGTTATTGTTTGCAGGAGGCCGGGCTAAAGCCGCAACAGACTGAACACTTGGTTAGGTTTTATTTTGAGAAGGCGGTTTTCTTACCACAATCTAGTCCTATTGGTTAAGCAATACCCAAGTGTCTAACCACACTATGCGGAAAATCCGCAACCGGAGTTCCACGGCCGATTTTACGTTCCGACTTATTCAACTGATAATAATATGACACACCATAAGCGCGGAAATTACGCGACGGAAATTCGGCCCGAACTTATATTTCTAAAGAAATCGAACCGAACTTCAGTCGTGTAAAATGTGTACATAGAATATGTTGGAACCGAATTGCCGCCGAACAAACGCCCAAACAAAGTTCGGCTGTATGCTATAACGCGACGGAATTTCGGCATAATTTGTGTCGTATGTCAGTAATTCAAATAGAATTGCAGGCGTAATCAGGTCGAGCTTCGGTCGCGGAATCTCGGCATAGTGTGGTTAGGGTGAATTACAATGGTTTTGGCCCTGTGTTATTGCCAATTTTTCAGTGTGTCGGTTATCGAGCAACCAATCTACTACCGATGAAACTCGTATCATCAAAACTTATTCCTCTAATTTAAGTGAAGGTGCCACTGGACATAGACATAGCATAGAGGGTGATCTTGGCAGTCAAATAAAAAGCTTTTTTTCGCTTTCTGCTTCTGTAAGTACGACAATCGAAAGTGACACTACGAAAAAGCTAATAATCTTTAATCGGTGTAGCTACGTCTGTAGCCTGCAAGTTTATGATTAGGCTGTGTGTTCATGGCCTTAGCCCCACTTGCCGGGTCAGACGGTAGCCGGCGGAAATAAAAACATAGCGCGTGGAATACGGAGCTTGGCGGTGTCAATGAAATGGATGATACAGAATCACCGGTGCAAAATAATGCCTTCGGCTTTAAAACCACTAAAATAACACGGTGTATAAATAGCGAATTCGTTTACTACCTATAGCAAAGTAAACAGCGGTTGGTCAAGATAAAACTCGATACAAATGTAAAACGGGGTTCGCAACCTAACAGAAGAAAATGTTCACGGGAATGAAAATGTTGATTTAGGAAAATGAGTAAAGAGGAAATTTGTAATGTATGACCTTGACATACTATGAGAAACGAGGTGCTTCCCCGACTCAGCAAAGGTTGGTAGTCAGCTAAAGATCTAAAGATTTGCAAATATCGCTGGGGTAGGTAGGCGTATGAAAATGATAACGTGTAAAAAGATCTAAATAGTGCTAGACAAAACCTTATTCCACACAAGATGAGATACTATCTAAAGTAGTGTAACTTCCGTACCAGTCAGCTCAATGGCCGAGGAGCACATCCAGGTGGATTTCATTTAGCAAACGAGCGTTCCTTGCGGGCACAGCCGGGCTACCGGAGCAGCCCTGCCCTGACACGGCAGGTGCAGTAGTATAGCTTCATAGAAGTGGCCAAAACGCACCTTATTCCTTCGGATGTATGACGGTGGGCGACGGCCGCCATCTGCAATTATTGTACCCCTAGAATACCAGTACTAATACAGCCAAATTCTGAATAAATACTTTTTGCACCTGATTTTGAGTTCTATTTTTGAAAAAAAAAATCTCAACAGTAATGGATTTTTAAAGGAAATTATTGGCCGCAAAACACGACAGTAATGAAATTTCATACAATTTTGCTGGCGCCTAATCAAAGTAGCCGGCAAGTCCGACTTTGCTCCATGAAGGTTTTCAAATTAAGGACCACATTACGAGCGTTTGTGAGTAAAATTGTATTACAGTAGTATTAGGATTTCCAGAAGATAGGGACTACTTATAGCATGTTATAACACTTCCTGATAAACTATAAGGCATTTATAGAGGATCCAAGAAATGAAACATCAAATAGAGAGATAAAGTAAAAGTGTATTTTTTTTTATTACGTTGCAATATTTGGTAAGTAAACGTTAATGTTTAAATCAGCAATATCAAAATAACGATCGCAATAAAATATTAATAAAACGGTAACAAAATATGTTGGACTTACAGTATTTTCCAGTTAACAAACCACTTATCACTTATTCAACCGATCGCCACGGCAGCTCGTGCTCGAATGCCCGTTATTACCTGCTCAACGGACCGAATGGCCGATTCGCCGGAAGTCCATCCATAAATATTGTATGACAGCTCGTTTGGTAAATCTAATATCACGACTTCCGGAAGGATGCCGAAATGATTTGCCGGAAATGGATCACAAATATTATTTAAATTTGACAGCTCGTTTGACAAATCAAATTTCACAACCTCCGGAATGACTGTGTTTGACGTGAAATTTTACAATTTACTCGGACAATTCGTGATTAATTTCAAATAACCTAACAGACGGCCGTCCTGAGAAGGGAATGTCCCCATTCCTAGTCGGCCATTCGATCACGTTTGTATGCCTCTATACAATTTTTTTTTTTTTTTTTTTTATAAATGACTAATATGCTTCTGTGGTTTATTGTATTGACATTTGGTTCCATGATAATTTTTACTTTTATTTAATTTTTTTTTATATAACAATTTGATAAATTTATTTAAATATTAGTATCTAGCCTCTTTTTTTCTCCAGCTTCACTAGCTACGGATCGTTACTTGGAGAAGAAGCATGGGAAAGAAACTCCAAGGATCCCTAAATATAGTGCTTAAAATAGGTAATACATTTTATTTACATAGAACTAAAATATTAGGTAGTACCCAAACATTTTTTTTTTTTTAACGAGATTCTTTTTCGTGTAATTATACAGTATTAGGTATTTAATAATAAAAATAAATCTTCAATGAAGCTACCCTATTTACCTTTATTTAAATGTGTATAAGTATTTATACCTAAATTGATTCATCAATAAATTAAATAATTAATAAAATTGCATTCTATTAGTATCCTATGCTTAAAATTGTATTGTAATATTATTTTTAAAAAAAAGGTAAACGGGATTTATTACGTCTCGATGTGATAACTATTCGCTGTACAGTACGCTACTTCTAGCCACAATTTTATTAATCCTCTAGAATGCCAGCCACGAGTACCTAAATATTATTTTAACAAAATAATTCTAATGGTCAACTGAAGTACCTAATTAGGTACTTTCTACTAGCCTCGTTAACCATTGTGAGAACTCTTGTGGCATCTCTTTAATCCCCAGTTTGATTTTTGCCGTTGTGTCGCAGATACCTGTAAACAAGAATAATGTTAATATCGTTCCATAAAAATAGTGCCAGGGAATACCAACTAGAGGAAAAGTAGTGGGCTGTGATTGATTTTTGCCGTTGTGTCGCAGATACCTGTAAACAAGAATAATGTTAATATCGTTCCATAAAAATAGTGCCAGGGAATACCAACTAGAGGAAAAGTAGTGGGCTGTGATTGATTTTTGCCGTTGTGTCGCAGATACCTGTAAACAAGAATAATGTTAATATCGTTCCATAAAAATAGTGCCAGGGAATACCAACTAGAGGAAAAGTAGTGGGCTGTGATTGATTTTTGCCGTTGTGTCGCAGATACCTGTAAACAAGAATAATGTTAATATCGTTCCATAAAAATAGTGCCAGGGAATACCAACTAGAGGAAAAGTAGTGGGCTGTGATAGCATCAATAAAAATAAGCGAAACCATAAGTATGAAAGAGGTAATATTCACAAAATTTTAATCGTCAAATACATTTAGGGACTATAAATACCTATGTACCTAGGTTAAGTAATCGTATGAAGTAGGTATGTAGGTACTTAGCCTGTACAATTATTGAACATGTCCCACTAGCTGGGCAAAGGCCTTCTCTCAGAGAGGAAGTTAAAATATTATATTTAGAAATACATTCATATAAGTAAGTTCAGGACTTCCTTTATAAATATAATTATAAAATGTAACAAGAGAATAATTATTCTTTTGTCCAAAACTTCTTAAATATGTATTTTTGAATATACAGTAGGTATGTATAATAATAATGACGAACACCGCTTGTACTCCGGTATCTGGTCTTGTTACTGACCATCGTTTGTGTTTCGGCCTTGTTTGTCTTCAAAGTAAAGGTAGAAAATAATTATATAATATGTAATAAGACAGGGTATTGATAGAGAAAGTATTGATCATTTATATAGATTTAGTTACTTACGAATGTGTATGAATTAGTATGTTTTATGACGAACACCGCTTACACTTCGGAATCAGTCAAAGTTACTGACTACCGTTTGTGTTTCGGCCTTGGTCATCTTCAGAGTAAAGGTGAGTTAGAAAATGTATTATAATGCAAGGGCAAATATTATTTTGTTAAACTTCTTATTAAATAGATGTACTCATCTACGTACATTCAGTATGTATTATGTATGACGAACACCGCTTAAACTCCGGAATCGGTCAATGTTATTGACTACCGTTTGTTTTTCGGCCTCAGTCGTCTTCAGAGTAAAGTTGAGTTAGAAAATATATTACAATACAATAGAAAATATTTCTTCTTTAATTTCTTAAAGATTTAGGAACTTACGAACATTCAGTATGTATTATGACGAACACCGCTTACACTCCGGAATCGGTCAATGTTACTGACTACCGTTTGTGTTTCGGCCTCAGTCGTCTTCAGAGTAAAGGTGAGTTAGAAAATATATTATAATACAATGGAAAATATTAATTTGTTAAACTTCTTATATATTTAGGCACTTACGTCTTAAGTTTCGGCCTCGGTCGTCTTCAGGGTAAAGGTGAGCACCGCCTACACTCCGGAATCCGTCATAGTTACTGACTACCGTTTGTGCATCGGCCTCGATAAACTTTTTATTGAAGCGAACACCGCTTGCACTTCGGAATCTGTCATAGTTACTGACTACCGCTTGTGCTTCGGCCTCGGTCGCAGAGAGTAATAGTAGCGAACACCGCTTGCACTTCGGAATCGGTCATAGTTACTGACAACCGCTTGTGCTTCGGCCTCGGTCGCATATTGTTTCATCCATTGAATTCCATCTGTAATCATATGGTTTCGTTAAAGTCATTGTTCAGTCAGTCAGCTTAGTTGAGGATATTTTATAGCCATTTAATTGGGAGTAAGATTCGCTGTTTTCAGCCTGTATTTCGTCATCCGCACAGCGAGCCGCTACGGCATAACTGAAAGGTATCTATCCATCGTTTCAACTGGTCGGCAGAGTAAACACTTTTATATTCCCTTTTGATTGAACACTTTTACTTGACTCCTTATAATAATATTAGTCATATAATTTTAGCTCGAGTTAACTCTTCACAATATTGTAATTAGGTAGAATGATTTAAATAAAATATTTCAATTCCAAAATAAATCCACAACTGATTTCATTTTCTGAAACTGCAGTTTGTCTTTGTATGGGCCTCTTAAGTTGGGGCCCTTTTTTAAAAAAAATATATTATTTATATTATTTCATCTTCACATTGACGGTATGGCAGTGGGAAGCCTGGTAGCCCCAATTATGGCCAACATCTGGATGGAGCATTTTAAAGACATTGCAATCCCTCACGCACCGTTAATAACCAAAATATTAAAAAGATATATCAACGACCTCTTTGCGATATTACTAAATAAGTCCTGGGGTATACTAATCATAAATTATAATTGTTTTGCAGGCATACTATAAATAGCCGATTAAAATTTATATAAATTGTTTGCTAAATGCAAATTTTATCATATACCTAGTAATCATATTATTTTAACATTACAAAATGTATGTTCATAGTATTACATCTCTTTATTATGTTATGATTGAAGATATATGTTTTTTTTAACGACAGAATAATGTGGGTAGGCTGCACGGAATGCGTAGCGCCAAGCATTAGTACGAGCGAGCATTCTTGCCCGGGCGCCCGGGTGAGTTGCGCCGGCAACCACCAATAGATCAAAATTAAATGCGACAGAGGTACAGCCCGTAGAACTTTTGGTAATCTCATCCTCGATACTACTGCAGCTTATCTAGGTAGTTCACGGCTTGGCTCGCGAGATGGACCATGAACAGATCTGTCCTCTCTGATATTGTTTATGGCTGCTAAATTGTTCTTCTTATTTACGAGACAAATGAGACAAATTCCGAGTTGTCGAGGTAGTCGCGGAAGAAGACCATACACTTGGCCCCTCAGTCAACAGAAAGCAGACACATATTGACATATAAATCCACGCAACCTCATACCACCATACGAGATACCTGATGTCTGTGACCTTACTGACCAACCGTGTCTACAACCTGTGCGACGAAGAGCACCTAGAAGATGAACTCGGTCATGCATGTTCGGAGAGTACTGCAACCCAATGGGTATGATATGATAGCTGGTAGGCCTCCACAAAAGGGAGGCAGACCAGATCCACCATTGAAGCATTTTTACCCTACTTAAGAGTAATGTAACTAAATATTCTGTCAATAGAAATTGTCCATCCACACCTAAAAATTGTGCAGTCTCCGTTCACCAAACGATATCATAGTCCTCCTATTCAGGAGCTCGGTGTCTTCGAACTGAGCTGTAGCTGTGGAAACTCGTAAATTGTCCAAACGAAATGCGCGACCGCAGCCCGCGTCGATGAGCCCATTATAACGATTAAAACAACGATACCTTGAAATACATGATATCACAACATCTGCTAAAATCTGGTATTAACCGCTGGATTGATCTGCATAACCCTAGTATTCTTTCGATAGAACGCCGCTTTATACCAAGCTAGGTAAGAAGAGATCGAAATTACTAAACAGGTACGAACATTTTAATAATTTGTCATCGAAAACGTAGAACCAAGATTAATTAATAGTCGGGCCTCGCAGAACAAGTGACGTGCAACTTCTGTGCCTGTCAAATCGAACGCCGCTGACATTGTGAGTCGAGCGTGCCATAAACCATTCGGAGCGCAGCCGTAGAAAAAGGGAGAGGGTAGATAGATAATTTTTGACCTATCTCGAAAACTTTCTTTAATGTACCTAACCGTGATAATAGCGCCTGCAACGGTGCTGAAATATCGTGTACAAAAAACATAAATCCTGTCGTGCGTGGTAAACCCTTACGATCCCCTAAACACAATTCAAATTTTCTCGTCGCTTGGAAACTTTCAAGCTCCACTAATTTACAATTTGATACCTAAGAAAAGAAACTGATCTCGCAAGAGAAAATAACTATTCCACAAGTAAGGCAGTAGTTTTTTTTTTTTTTAATCTTTGACACAAAACATAGAATGAAGTTGAAAATCTGTAAGTATGATAATAATAATGATGGTCTAATTGGTCAATTTAGTCGACCCACACAGCACAATACTACGAGCTTATTTTATAAGACACTACAGAAATAAATAGATCACCCCTTGATTATGATTAACTTTTCACGTATCATCATAAATCTATAACTACATAAGTTCATACAAATGTTGTATTAAAATATTTTGCTATTAAAACATACATAACAAAGTTATAGCCTACCAGTCTTATTTATAGAGTTATAATAGTGCTATACAGGTGGTAGGGGTGAGGAAACCACTATAAATTGATATACGCCAAATAGTTAATGAGCGTTACAACTTTTATTTTATTTTTATAATACGGTCCTACATTATTATGACACTCGTAGCATCCTATAATAATCTGTCTACCTGTGCGTGCCAATGCCAATGTAAGATAAAATTGTTGTTGTTTTTTTTTTTTTTTTTTTTATGGTACCTACTTAACATTTAAATAAATACTTTTGAACGTTGAACTTTCGTTTCCTTGATATACATCTACGGTGCTTGATGAAGTAAGTATCTACTGGACTCTCAGTCCTATATGTTGTGCGAATCCAAGTCTTAGTGACTTTTGCCAACTTTAAAAGGGTCTTCTATTCCTAGACCGGCTTCTTCGTTATTCTATTCTTAGTAGGGTAAACGACTCGTGGTCAGACATGCATGATAGTAAATAAAATTGTCGTTGTCATTGAAATTATAAGTGACATAGGACATGGATAGGTATATGGCGAGAAAGTAAACACAGTATTAGTAAACAGTTCAAAATAAAATGAAATAAATAAAGCGTGACTTAATAAATAGTGTAAATTTAACTAACTTTTGCTCTCTCAAAGTATCAAAGTCAAAGAGAGAAAACATTTAAAGTAATATATTATTATGTCCATGTAAAATGAGTAGGTAAATCTGGCTTTTGCATTTACACAATGAGGTGCCTTACACATCGCCAAGCAGCACCCTCGCCCGCACCAGACGGGCGAAGTGACCACTCAAAACGAGTACTAAGTAGGTAAATATTTGTCTAAATGATAATAATATTAGGTGCATTATAAACAGTAGATAAGGTCCAACGATAACAGGTACGCGAATGCCTCAGCTTTGCAAGGCTGATTTGAGGGGGCGAGTGCCATCTCACATAAATTAATATACCTACAAAAGCTCGGATGTCCTGACCAATTAACTAACTGCTACCTGTGCCATCTCAATACTATCAATGCTTAAGCCAGCATCGTTATCTCACTGGGATGGATAACGCAAATTAATACGCATGAGTGTGAAATCACGGCCGACGAAGGTGTAAGAACGTTCACGCTTACCTCGAGTACTCAGTCGCCGCAAGGCACTCGTGTCTGTTCACCACGGCTGTCTACTTACACCCCCGTAGCTCACATAGCCACGGATTTGGTGAAAACAGACACCATACACACTCATGCACCACACGCACACAACCACCGCGGTTGTGCACCAAAAACATGCACATATTTTCTAAATATGCGACCGTCATTTTACTATTGCTGTTTATATGTTCTTTGTTGTTTTTTTTTTTATTATATTAGTGGGCATAGAATCATCCACGCTTCTGAACTATTAGGATTTCCAGAAGATAGGGACTACTTATAGCATGTTATAACACTTCCTGATAAACTATAAGGCATTTATAGAGGATCCAAGAAATGAAACATCAAATAGAGAGATAAAGTAAAAGTGTATTTTTTTTTATTACGTTGCAATATTTGGTAAGTAAACGTTAATGTTTAAATCAGCAATATCAAAATAACGATCGCAATAAAATATTAATAAAACGGTAACAAAATATGTTGGACTTACAGTATTTTCCAGTTAACAAACCACTTATCACTTATTCAACCGATCGCCACGGCAGCTCGTGCTCGAATGCCCGTTATTACCTGCTCAACGGACCGAATGGCCGATTCGCCGGAAGTCCATCCATAAATATTGTATGACAGCTCGTTTGGTAAATCTAATATCACGACTTCCGGAAGGATGCCGAAATGATTTGCCGGAAATGGATCACAAATATTATTTAAATTTGACAGCTCGTTTGACAAATCAAATTTCACAACCTCCGGAATGACTGTGTTTGACGTGAAATTTTACAATTTACTCGGACAATTCGTGATTAATTTCAAATAACCTAACAGTAGGTTAAGATCATGGTGCGTAGTGTGTCCTGGAAATACAAAACTTTTTTTTTTCGCGGGTAGGCGTGCATAGCACAACATCAAAAATTTTTGCTCTGAACAAATTTAATTATAATAATTTAATAAAGGAGTATAACTTACATGAAAGTGAAAACCTAATATACAGTTCAGTCCTAGTACCACTGGGAGTAAACACTTCTCACTGACACTCATCCACAATGGATCTCTATGAGAAACTGAACAGAAACGTCGAGGAGCTGGCTGCATTATTTACGACGCGTATGGCTGGACACGAAAAGGAGCTGCGAGAGGCCTCTACATCAAAGACGGGTCCTGATTTGACGACTTTATCACGTGAGTTCTCAGACTTCAGAGTCTTTGTAACGTCAACTCTGTCCATAATCAAGTCCCAAGTAGACTTGCTTCTGCTGGGTCTGGACCGTCACGAGATGTCATCCCGTAGGAAGGTACTCCTAGTCCATGGTCTACCAGAATCTGAGGCGGAATCTGCCTCGACCACCATTGCGGGCTTGCTAACCAGCAAAATGAAGATGTCATCCGATTGTGTAAACAGCATCTCTGTGTGCCACCGTCTGGGTGCTAGCAAATCTAAGCCCAGACCAATCTTGGTGCGTTTCTCCAGCTTTGCTGCCAAAAGCGCCGTCTGGTTTGCAAAGACAGCACTCAAGGGAACCGGAATAGTGATCTCGGAGTTCCTTACAAAGCCGAGACATGACGTATTCACGACGGCCAGGAAGCATTTCGGCGTTCAGGGCTGCTGGACTTTGGAAGGCCGTATCATAATCCTCCTTCCCGACAAGAGCCGAGCCAAGGTAGAGCAGATGTCGGATCTTCGTGTACTGATGGAGCGGCATCCCATGAAGGAAACGGATGCACCGAAGACGAAGCCGGTTAAGACGACCGCGGAGCCAAAGGCCGGATCCTCTAAGGCCAAGACCTCTAATCCGCCTGCTACTTCCTCCTCCAGACGAGCAGCAAAGGAAAAATAATTCCGAACACAACATTCTCTGCCAGACAGACTACCATCTTCAACTGTCCGGGTATTACCGGCTGTCTTTGCTATCATATGGACTTTGGATTACGTTTTTGATTTATCCCTAGGGTAGAGAATTATCAAACTATTATTATTTTCTAATAGTGACGTTGTGACGTTTGAGTTTCGTGGTTTCACCTGTTCACCAACCACTTTTGACTTTTTTCTTTTTAAACCTATCTGTCAACTGTCAAGTCTCAAACAATACAGACCAAAATATAATCTCAAACGTCACTTTCCGCTCACAGGTACGGCTCACATGGGACGAATTTTTATGAGTTCGGCCCGGTTCACATAGGTCGTTTTTTTTTTTTTTTCCATTCTAGTTTGTATCCTCGTACAAATTGTTTTTTTGTTTTCTTTAGATTTTCCTGTTTTGTGTAATGTACGAGGTTTCTTCCACACTCCCAGTGGTGCAACTTGGACTGAGTTGTGTTAAGCATAAACTCAATTAGATTTAGACAATATTTTAGTAGTTAACTTATAAAATATTAATTTATGTACGTTTATTGTATTTATATATGGATAGCCCTTTAAATGATAGCTTTTTCTCATGCTCTTCATCAACCGATGACTTTGCAAGTGCTGGTGACGACTCTGTGGCTGGACTGACACTGCATGAACGACTGGATGCGGTCTTGCAGGGTTGTCATAGCAATCTTAATGTTGTGCACATTAACGCCCAAAGCATTCCGGCTCATTATTCTGATCTCTTGGCGACCTTTAGCGGACAACGCATAGATGCCATTCTTGTTTCAGAATCTTTCCTCAAACCCTCGCTACCATCAACGTTGGTAAGCTTGCCTGGGTTCAGAATCCTACGTAATGATAGAACAGGGCGTGCCTGTGGCGGTGTGGCTATTTATCTGCGCTCTGACATCCCATGCAGAATAGTAAGCCAATCAGTTAGCCAGGCAACAGAATCCCCTGAACATCTCTTTCTGGAAATCATTCTGCGTCACACTAAATTGCTCCTTGGTGTCTATTATAGCCCAAATCTCCATATTAATTTCTTCAACAATTTTGAATCCCTTTTAGAATCTCTTTCTCCCCAATATGACGACTCCCTTATTCTAGGTGATTTTAATACATGCCTTATTAAGAATGATTCCCGCACTTCTACATTGCAATCTCTTATCTCGTCTTATAACTTCAACATCTTGCCTCTCTCGTCAACTCACCATGCACCCCACAGTAAACCATCCCTTCTGGACCTTATTATTGTTTCAAAACAGTCAAAGGTGGCCAAACATGGACAACTTGATGCCCCTTTCTCTCATCATGATCTTATCTACTTATCTTACAAAGTTCGTCCTCCAAAACTCAAGGCGAAATATATTTTTCATCTCCCACGCTCGGAAAGTTTGCTGTTACTAGTAACTTACGATCGTGTAAAGGCCGGATTTAAACTATCTGCATTTTAGTGCGCTTCGAAATTTGAACGCGGCGCCGGGAAAGTCTTTCCCGCGCCCTATGGTGTTGAAAAAGAAAAAAACACTGGCCGTTTAAGTAGATGCCAGATCCCGACGGAAAAAAGATCCTCATTCATAGTTCATTTACACGCGTACTTCAGCGAAAGTGATTGTTCGTGCCCATTCTCTATACAAAACTGTGAATGTAAATGGGGCATAAGGATCATTTAAAAAGTTAAAGTCACGGAATAGAACATTCAGAAACGCGGTTTCTTCTTTCAGGTTATTTCAATATTTTGTACACTATATTTTTATTAATACCAGTAAATAAAAAAAATGCTTCGCTTCTGTTTTATCAAATAAATAATTATGTTTTGGTTTGTTACATACATTTTTTCAAACAATATTACTAATTTCATTTTTTTTCTCCTATAAATTTTTAATTTATATGGTAAAAGTTCAGAATGCACCCGGAAAAAAAAACATTCTTTTATTTACATTATTTTTGTGTCTGGATAAGTAAACTTCAGGAAATTATTAATAAAACGAATGGTTTTAATACCAACGAAGCTCAAAATTTTAGTGCGGCAGCCGTAACTACAGTAAAATATGTTTTTAAAAGGAACTTATTTGACTCACCTGTTTCGCCTGTAAGTAGTTGTCTATAGAGTTTTTCCCGCTTGGCTAACAAAATCATTTCCTCGCTTTTGTGAGATGAAAAGTTTTGTGTTTCGCACGAATGCAATATTATTTGCGTCTCGTGCTTCTGAATACCTCGCTACGCTCAGGTTTCTTTTTTTGAACCACTCGCTACGCTCGTGGCTCAATTTTAGAAACCTTCGCTAGCTCGGTTTTCAATACAAGCACTCGCCGCAAACAATAATTTTGCATTCTTGCATAACAAATAACTATTTTCACGTAGCTTTAAGGGAATTGATTTGGACGCGCTTTTAGCGGATGTTGCGGCAATGGACTGGTCGCCTGTCTCTGACAGCATTTCCTGTGATGAGATGGTTATCCGCTTTAATGCCATTGTGATGGCCCTCTTTGACAAACATGCTCCTGTCAAAAGAGTCAAGGTAAGGCATCTGCCTGCCCCTTGGCTCACACCGGCTATAAAGCAGCTGATGGCTAAGCGTGATCAGGCCAAGCGCAGGCATAAAAAGGATCCCACTGATGAAAACTTTACCCGTTTCAAATTGCTGCGAAATCGCTGCAGTCGAATGTGTAGGGATGCTAAGAGACGGCACATACATGAGTCCATTGAAAAGTATAGTCCCGCCCAGGTTTGGAAATTCCTCAAGACGCTCGGGATCGGCAAATCTCCTGACACCACCCCCTCCAATGTTGATTTCAACGCCCTTAACAAACACTTTTCTACCTCTCCTGTCACTTTAGAAGACAATATAAAAAAATCAACTCTCATAAATCTCAGCTCACAGCGAAAACCCGACTGTCTCGACTGTCTCACTTTCAAAACTGTCTCAACGAGTGATGTTAAGAAAGCTATCCTTTCCATCTCTTCCAAAGCGGTTGGTGATGATCAGATCAGTTCACAGATGCTGTTACTAGCGATTGATGGACTTGTTCCTATCATCACCCATATGTTGAACTTCTCTCTGGTGACCTGTTCATTTCCGGCCGCCTGGAAGAGAGCTCATGTCATTCCTCTTCCAAAAACCACCAATCCTACCTCTTTTTCTGAATTCCGGCCAATTTCTATTCTTCCATTTCTTTCCAAAGTCCTGGAAACCATCGTTAATTCCCAGCTTTCCTCATTCCTCTCCACAAACGGTCTCCTAAACTCCTTTCAATCTGGTTTCCGCCCTGGTCACAGCACGGTTACGGCGCTGCTGAAGGTCACGGAGGACATCCGCTTTGCAAAAGATAATAAACAACTCACTGTGCTTACTCTGCTTGACTTCAGCAGTGCCTTCAACTGTGTTGACTTTGATATCCTCCTATCCATCCTCAACTCTCTTAACGTATCTCCTCTAGTGACAGAGTGGTTTGACACGTATCTCCGAGGACGCCAGCAGTGCATACGCTCTGATGAGACTGCATCGGAGTGGTGCGTACTCTCAGCTGGTGTACCTCAGGGGGGAGTCCTTTCTCCTCTACTATTCTCCATATTCATAAACTCTGTTACACAATCGTTGTCGTCTCACTATCATCTCTATGCAGACGATCTGCAGCTTTATAGGCACTTTGGAGTTGATGAGTTTGAGTCTGCTGTGGATGCCTTGAATGCAGACCTATCACGCATTCAGAATTGGGCTCATCACTTTGGTCTTCTAGTGAATCCCAAAAAATCACAGGCAATGCTGATCGGCAGTCCGCACTTCTATAAGGCTGCAATGACGCAGCCGGAGGTCCCTACGGTTGTCTTTGACGGCACACAGATTGCCTATGAGACAACCGCTAGGAACTTAGGAGTGCACTTTGACTGTCATCTCTCTTGGGCTACACACGTCGGCGAGGTCAGTCGACGGGTCTATGCCACTTTTCATTCGCTCAAGCGCCTCCAAAGCTTTATTCCGCTTAAAACCAAAATTACTCTTGCTCAGTCTCTTCTTCTTCCCCTTCTTGACTATGCGGATGTCTGCTACTTGGACGCCAACGAGGAGCTGCTAGATAAACTCGATCGACTTCAAAACCTGGGTATCCGGTTTATATACGGCCTGCGCAAATATGATCATGTATCCCATTTCCGACATGAGTTAAAATGGCTCCCAATCCGTCTTCGCCGGAATGCACATATACTCACACTCCTTTACAAAATTTTACATGATCCTTCTACCCCCCACTATCTTAAACAACGTTTCCAGAGTCTACACTCTGGTAATAGACCAACACGACGTATAAACTCCCATTTATTAAAAAATCCCGTTCACATCACTGGAGCCTATGAAAACTCATTTACGGTTCAGTCGGTCAGGCTGTGGAATGCCTTGCCACAGAGTATCTGCACCAGTCCAACTGTCGGTATCTTTAAAAAGCGGTTGAAAGAGCACTTTCTTTCTCTATCGTAACTCGAAGTATTTATATTTATATATATTTTATGTATTTTTACGAAATAGGTATTTAATTTATGTAGTTTATATTATTATTGTATATAGCAATTTTATTATGAGTAGGTATTTGTTTAATATATTGTTTAAGTAGTATATTTGTGCACATCATGCACGCCCGTTTTTCACACCAGTTTCGATCCCCCAAGGTTTGCTGGAAGAAATCTCTTACAGAGATAAGCTTTCCTTTGTACATGTGTTTTCTTATGTATTGTCCTCTATTTTTGTTTGTGTGTGCAATAAAGTATAATAAAAAGGCCACAACTCAGTGCGTGTAATTTTCAAAAGGCAAATCACTGATTCTCAGTTGCAGCCCTAGGTAATAGAAGGTAATTAATTCAAGGATACGCTCGAATCGCCCTACTGCTCTCTCCCTATGCCGTGGCCCCACTGACTTCACAGAGACTCCAGCTGGTTTAATAATAAACCAGAGGGAATTTCGGATGCACATGTTCGGCGCTTCGTTGGGTTTTTGCCTTCGCAGCCGGTTTATTCGCAGGTTTCCTTTATTGTTCTGTCGTCGATTTAAAATTTACTTTTGAATTTCATTTTTACACTGACTTCGCTAAGAGTAATGTACAGTCAACAGCACGTAGACCTTTACACTTTCGTTGCAAAGTCGCCCGTATGGCTGATCTAAATAGAGGGTACGCGTGTAAGGGTCGGTTACTATACCAGTTCACTGTACTCACACAATTTACATATAGGTACGCAAAAAAATGGGTTTCCTTTATTGTCTACATACGTCAAACGCATGGACACTGTACACTGGGAAATAGCAAGCAGATGATTCATATGGAGCAGATTTGAACGTCCAAGGTATAGCAGTATTGCAATGGTTACTTTATCATTCTACAGGGTGCACTCTAAGTCGATAGCGGAACTTTAAGTAGGCTGTCTACTGATCAATACAAACAACTTGTACTAGGTGGCGACAAAAATGGAGCGAAAAAAATATCTGCTGTTCCATACAAAAGGTCGACTCAGTACTGCGCCAAATGTATGAAACAGCTGATATTTTTTTCGCTCCATTTTTGTCGCCACCTAGTACAAGTTGTTTGTATTGATCAGTAGACAGCCTACTTAAAGTTCCGCTATCGACTTAGATTGCACCCTGTAGTTTGACTGAAGGTCCCATTAATTTATCATGGCCTTAGTGTATTTGTATTCCTAAGGTAATTGTCCTACAAAAAAGTAACAACTGGTAAATCGCGTCCACCTCAACTAAATAAATGCCAGCGGTGTGGCGGCAATCTATCTATCCAGCCCTTATATAAAGCCCACTGCTGGACATAGGCCTCTTCCTTTTCACGCCAACCCCCTCGGTCTAATGGAAATCTCGTCCATGGTCCTCCCATTATTTTCACAATGTCATCGAGCCATTCTAGGCCACCATTCTAGTAAAATAATACAAATAATATTCGAGTGATCGTTGATAAAAAAGTTTTTGCCGATCAAAATATCGTTCAAGTTGAGTTACCGGCCAAACAAACTCTAACATAGAACGATCTCCACCGTAGTTCACTGTTTGTTTTCCAAAAAGCGCGCTAGCGTTCCGATAGGTCTCTCGCCACTTGTTAGCTCGTTCCAACTAGTTGATAGCACAGCTCGTTCAAACTAGAGGCTGGCGTCCACTAGAGAAGGATCGGGCCGGGGCGCATAGCAAGATTGCAACGCAAAAATCCGCCTGCCTGTATTTATACGAGACAGCGTCCGCTAGCGGCGGATCGGGGCGGGGCTAGGGTCCGCCGCTAGTGGACGCTGTTTCATATAAATTCAGGTAGGTGGATTTCGAGTTGCGGCCCGACCCGGCCCGATCCGCCGCTAATGGACATCTAGCTTAGTTGGTAGCATAAAATATGCCGTAGTTTGTAGAGGGTGAAAATCCCATGCACCGTATACGGCGACGTTTATTCGCGCGTTAGTCGTCAGCAAAATTGCACGACGCGGTGCGAACAAAGGTTCCAATCCGTAAAGAGTGCTGAAAGAGTGCTTATTTTAGTTTGGGAATGTATGTTGTATAATATAATAATGTCACGATTTTTTTATAATTATCATCGCACAAAAAAAGTTAATTTAAAGGGAATAAATAAAATGTTCGTGCTGTGTTCATAAAAGTTTGCTGTATTTGACCACAACATAATATTAATTATTTAAAGCTCACAAGGCATCGTACAATAACGCCTATGTGTCGAAGATATAGGCAGATGAGATTATTTGACACTTGACATACCTCTAATTAAAAATATTAATTGGTCATTGAAAAGAAACCTTATTAAGGGTAGACGATAGCAACGTGGCGGTAAATTCAAAATTTTCACAGTTTTTTACATTTTGTAGTGTTGTTTACAATAATGAAAATAATATTTTGTTATTTCCGCGAAAGAAAAATCGCTGAACAAAAATAGATCAGTTTCGCTACAAAATGTAAAAAACTGTGAAAATTTTGAATTTCCCGCCACGTTGCTATCATCCCACCTTAAGATGAAATTCAGGGTTTTTTACAAACTGAATAATTGAGATTGAACCGTAATTTCCAATTAGCGAAAAAGGCCATTTTCGACATTTTCCGGGTGCGGAGTCAAAACCACAGTTAATTACAAACGAGATTATCACGTTAATTCTCATATATTGACAAACAAAATAGCTGGTCACAAAAAGCTCCAATTTGATTGAAATTTACCTGGCTTTGAAGTGGAAGTGTTTGAAGTCGCATATCGTCTTTGAAGTGGAAGTGAGCAGGACACCGATGGCAGATGGATGAAGTCTATTGCGGAATGAAGACCTAGAGAGGACAAGAGATCGGTTGGCAGACCAGCCAGATGGTCCGATGACATAGCCCAATAGGGCCTTCTGTGTATAACTGTTATTCTCGGCTCACTGTATCAAGTAAATGCGAGGAAAAAGCGGCTGTGAAAAGGCACTAGTAATTACTGGTCGCCGCCCGCGCTCGCCATTAATGCAGCTGCGGGCAAAAGAGTATACTATGTACCAGAATGTTATTTACCTACTTATGTGAACTCACGCAGTTTTGTGGAAAGATAAGCAGCGGCCTGAGTCTGTAACGCAATGGTGCCAAAATGGGCTCCCAGTTGACGGCTTTAATTACGATTTACTATGCTAAACTAAGGCCTTTGCATCTACGTAATGAGATGATTTATACAGCGTCCAGTGGCACCTTCACTCACACTAAGTGGGTGAAGAGACCACTCGGCGCTGCAGTGCCTGGGACATTGTTTTAGATGGAGTAGGCTTGCCCAGCACCTATACCATCCTGACAGCTTAGTCGACCTAGCCCACAGGAAAGACAGGTCAATACGTGTGGAGCCAACTGAGGCGCGGGTTTCCTCACGATGTTTTCCTTCACCGTTAGCAAGAGGTACCCGGTTCGATTCCCAGTGCGGGCATGTATCTCTGACTTTGTTTAATTTCAAAGTTACGTACATTTGTGAATTTACTATGCTATCGGCCCTTTTAGTGGGCATAAATGGGCCCTTTTCATAATATACAGGGCGTCCCACGGCTATGCTACATGGAGGGAAAGTACCTTAAATATTGTAGATGGAACATTTTACTGAAAGAAGACATTATTTTAATTTAAAAAACAATTTAAACTGCATTCATAGATATCTAAATAATTACATGGTTCAACCGGGAATCGAACCCGTTACATGAGAAAAATAATTACCCTGTAGTTTTATCATACCGATCGAAAGGCTTCATCATAAGGATAAATTTTTGCTAAATAACATAGTGTCAGAAATAAAAGGAAGACCATGAATTTTAACATTTTTAATACAACATTAATCAATTTATCAATGAAAATCACAGTAACAAAAGATTAAAAGTATGAAAATGAAACACATTTTTGAATTATTTCTTTATAATCAGCCAGCCGCATTGCGATGCACAAAATTTTACGCGTCTTTCGGCTCAGGATACGGCTCGATTTTTTGCATACTACCAGGTAAATGTTAAAATTCATGGTCTTCCTTTTATTTCTGACACTATGTTATTTAGCAAAAAATAATCCTTATCATGAAGCCTTTCGATCGGTATGATAAAACTACAGGGTAATAATTTTTCTCATATTACGGGTTCGATTCCCGGGTCAACCATGTAATTATTACAATATCTATGAATGCAGTTTAAATTGTTTTTAAAATTAAAATAATGTCTTCTTTCAGTAAAATGTTCCATCTACAATATTTAAGGTACTTTCCCTCCATGTGGCATAGCCGTGGGACGCCCTGTATATATATGTTTTTGTAGTACAGCAAAGAATATTCAGATTCTAATTCTAGAGGATTAGTTCGCTGGTTGTAGGAGAAAAACGAGGAAACGAGGACATTCGACAGTCCATTTCGTTACAGACTTAAGCCCCAGGTTTGGGTTGGAGAGGTTAACCCGCACCGATAACATCATTTTAGCTTAGTCGGCCTAACCTGCAAAAAAGACGAGGACCAAACTAAGCCGCGGGCTCTCTCACGAAGTGATTCGTGACCGTTAGCGACTGGTATTGCTACTATAAATTCACGAATTTACGCTCCCTTAGAGACGCTTTTGTACGTCAAAGAAATGTAGGTACGCCTTTATCTCATTCTAGCTTTTGCCTGCGACTTCGTCCGCGCAGACTTAGTTTTTTTTCCCGTTATCACAATGAAAAATAGCCCACAGCACTCGGCGATAACACAGCTTCCCATTAGTAAAAGAATATTAAAAATCGGATGATTAGATTTGGATATTACCCCCAACATACAAACATACTTATAAACTTTTCTTCTTTATTGAACCAGCGAGCGAAGTTCTCCGAGTCTACTGGAACAATCCGGCTTTTGTATGTATGAATGTTCGACGATTACTTCGTAAATGTAGTCGGATCGTCATGAAATTTGGTAGGCGGGTAAATGAGGCAAAGAGAATTTTTAAGTTCGAACATGAGCCAAATCGGTCGAGGGGTTACTGAGATAGAGGGTCGCGAGTTCAAAGTTCGGGGCAAACCACTAGTAATATAAGTGTAGAAAATAATGGACGAATCACCGCTGTCATATCCTTATGGCTACGGTAAATTTTTGTCATCATGACATCATTTCGACCCATACACGCTGGCACTCTACTCGGTTACAATACGGGTGAGTTTAGAACAAAACTGCACAGTCTGACGTAGTTTCGCGTCGTCCAGATAAGTAGCTACAGGTAGCCAGTAGCGGCTGCATAAAGAAGAATACTTCTGCAGCACCCAGCAGCTACAGCGAGCGCTGTGCCAACAATAAGAACAATAAAACCCGCTGCATAAAGCGGTACTTTTCATTTGTAGTCTGTAACGAGAGCAGCACCACGCTCCGCTGGGCGCGGGTGCACTGTAGTTCCATTCACAGTTCAAGGGAATATTACTACAGGGATTAAGAATGCTTAACAATATCTGTGTTAGATGTTTGGTCAGCCGTCCTCCTCTCCCACTAATCATCTTGGAATCTTATCTTTTTTTTTTGTTTTAAGTCTTTTTTTTTAATGTAGCGTGTATTATGTCCCACTGCAGGACAAAGGCCTCCCCCCTCTCAGCCCAGATTTTTCGGTCCTGAGCCACCTCCGACCACTCCGGCAAATATTTGTCGAGCTCGTCTCGCCATCTTCTTCTTGGCCGGCCCCGTCTGCGATATCCGCCTTTGGGCACCCACTCGGTGGCAAGTCTAGCCCACCTATCCGGGTGCATTCGGTTAACGTGGCCAGCCCAGATCCACTTCAATTTTGCCGTCGCAAGGCCCACATCGGCAATGTTGGTTTTGAATCGCAGTCAACAGAAACAGACTTATAAATTGCTAAAGTTAAAGTTTCTTAAGACCTATAGTTTCTCATAATACTTCTGCCTGTAATATCCACGATAGACCTAGACAGACTTTTTTTGATAAGACTCGCTTCTGACGATGTAGCGACTCCTGGTTGGGATGGAAGTACATGTTATATCAGTCAATTACAAGTAGGTTTTTAAGCTGATCTATTTCTCATGAAAGAGAACGAGTTCTGAGTCTGTATTCTACAGATCATTCATGGGAGAACTCACAAAGCTGATACATATTGTAGCTGTCAACAATATTACGACATCACGCCACACAGTATCTACATACTTATCTGGGTATATACTCATATAGAACGTCCAACCATGGTTAGTTAGACCTGGACTTTTGGGTGCTAAATTTCCCTTCATAGTGACAAACCTGATCAGTCGCTCCTCCTATAACTAGAACTTTCCTGAAAGAGGTTGGTGCAACTTTGGCATTAAGTATTTTGTGCCATTGCCAACGCAGTGAAGCTGACATTATCCAGGTCAATGGCAAGGTCCGGCTAAAAGAAAAGCACTCGAAGAGGCCGCGGGGCTCATAAAGGAAATCCCGGCTCAGACCTCACAGTTATTTATACGTAGTAATTCACCCCAGTAGGTAGTACTAAAGGAAAGAATAGTTAAGACAAGCGCGAAACAATAAATAAATGTGTTGCCCTAAAACACCGTTACGAGAAAAAAGAAGGCAATTTATTTAAGTGTGCAAGCGGTCAGGGGATTCTCAACAAATGGCGCGCGGTGATCTAGCAAAAACTAGCTTTACACTTCAACGTGCTGAAATAGCCCTTGTAAACCTGTGAATAAGGGTCAAGTGGTGTGCGTGGGTTGTGTTGTAGATATTTGGGCTCGGGATTTAGCGATCGGGTGAGTGATGGCGCATCAGAGCGATCGTCGAAGACACCTGAGTGCCTCCCACACTTACAGTTGACCTGGCTTGACCAAAGATTGCCTGCCAGAAATCGCTTTTAGCTATAAGACTGTCAATTCGGAACCCAAAGTTTTTTGTTGGAAAGTCCGTTATTGGCTTAATCTTATCTTTAGACAATATTGAGAAACTAATTTAAATATTTTTTATTTTGGTCCAGCAGTTTTGTCTTTATGCGCTAAAATGTTTTGTTCCTATGACCGCCAACAGTATGCAGACCGTCGCGTGACGTCATAAACCGTATCTTTGAAACGTTGTAAAATCCAAACAACTGAACCAAAATAAAAAATATTGAAATTAGTTTCTCAATATTGTCTAAAGATAAGATTAAGCCAATAACGGACTTTCGAACAAAAAACTTTGGGTTCCGAATCTGGGGGCACGGCAGTGCCCCCGCCAGGTCGAGCGCGAAGCAAACACTGCCGTACCATCCTTTACTGGAACCATTTCGCCGCATTTTCAGGCCCCTATTTGAGAACCTCTGGATAAGACCAGAACGCAGAAATTTTCGTCATCTAGTAAGCTATAATCACATACTTAAAATCCAAAATTTCAAGTCTGTAGGTCATTTAGTTCCAAAGTTAAGCGAAAGCAAAGTTTCGCATTTATGACACACACTCACTCACTCACTCACTCACTCACTCATGATCATCATAATAGAACTAGTACTTCCCATAAACTCAGAGAGCTGAAATTTGGTACAGCGTTAGGGTTGAATGGCCACCTAAAGAGAAAACTATAAAAACTAGGATAATCGAAGATCTGGAGTACCTGGTGACCCTGATTAGAAAACACAAGAGCCCTAATAGAACTAGTACTTCCCATAAACTCAGAGAGCTGAAATTTGGTACAGAGTTAGGGTTTAATGGCCACATAAAAGGAAAACTATAAAAACTAGGATAATCGAAGATCTGGAGTACCTGGTGACCCTGATTAGAAAACACAAGAGCCCTAATAGAACTAGTACTTCCCATAAACTCAGAGAGCTGAAATTTGGCACAGAGTTAGGGTTTAATGGCCACATAAAGGGAAAACTATAAAAACTAGGATATTCGAAGATCTGGAGTACCTGGTGACCCTGATTAGAAAACACAAGAGCCCTAATAGAACTAGTACTTCCTATAAACTCAGAGAGCTGAAATTTGGTACAGAGTTAGGGTTTAATGGCCACATAAAGGGAAAACTATAAAAACTAGGATAATCGAAGATCTGGAGTACCTGATGACCCTGATTAGAAAACACAAGAGCCCAACCAAACTATTATAGATCGACATATACCGCCCTTACAAAAAATATTCAACTTGGTGGGCCGCTTCATTTGATGTCAAAAATCTAAGGTCTGAAGTATGTGATGAAGAACCCTCAGTTGGTATCAGCTTTATTAGAGATATTATGGTAATGCCCCTTCTACTATTGGTACATAAAAAAATCGACTGTCATTGCAAAAATCCAGCGTAGTGGGACACATCTTCATTTAATCTAGCCTATAGCGTCCCACTAGTGGTTCGCTCCGAACTATGAACTCGCGACCTCAGTTACATTTAAACTATACAACCCCATATCTCGGCAACCCATCGACCGATTTGGCTCATGTTCGAATTAAAAAATTCTTTTAATTTAGTTTACCCGCTTATCAAATTTCATAACGATCCGACCAAATTTACTCAAGTTATCGTCGAACAAACATTCATACATACAAACATACATACATACAAACGCCGGATTGTTCCAGCAGACTCGGAGGACTTCGCTCGCTCGTTCAACAAGAAATAGTCGGACGATTAACTTTATTCTACTCGAACATTACACAAATTTAAAAACTGTGTCAAATAAGAAAATCTAATAAAATTAATCAATATGCCCTCGTTTCTACAAAAAGAAGTGAAATCCCACCAAAAACATTCTGTAAAAACTAGCCAGGTCTCGATGGATCTGCTTGTTTATCTCTAAAAAAGTAGTGAAATCTAGACAAAGTCGTGCCAAGTCTAAGGTTCCTTACTGCGATTTATTTATTATTATAGTTAATGTTGTGAGACTTGGCTGTTGAAGGGTACACAAGGTTACAAAACCAGGTGCTCCATGACACCATTGCACCAATCTGTCGCCAGAACCGCTTGTGTACCCTTCAACGGCCAAGTCTCACAACATTAACTATAATAATAAAGAAATCGCAGTAAGGAACCTTAGACTTGGCACGACTTTGTCTAGATTTCACTACTTTTTTAGAGATAAACAAGCAGATCCATCGAGACCTGGCTAGTTTTTACAGAATGTTTTTGGTGGGATCTGGGGGCACGGCAGTGCCCCCGCCAGGTCGAGCGCGAAGCAAACACTGCCGTACCATCCTTTACTGGAACCATTTCGCCGCATTTTCAGGCCCCTATTTGAGAACCTCTGGATAAGACCAGAACGCAGAAATTTTCGTCATCTAGTAAGCTATAATCACATACTTAAAATCCAAAATTTCAAGTCGGTAGGTCATTTAGTTCCGAAGTTAAGCGAAAGCAAAGTTTCGCATTTATGACACACACTCACTCACTCACTCATGATCATCATAATAGAACTAGTACTTCCCATAAGCTCAGAGAGCTGAAATTTGGCACAGAGTTAGGGTTTAATGGCCACATAAAGGGAAAACTATAAAAACTAGGATAATCGAAGATCTGGAGTACCTGGTGACCCTGATTAGAAAACACAAGAGCCCTAATAGGACTAGTACTTCCCATAAACTCAGAGAGCTGAAATTTGGTACAGAGTTAGGGTTTAATGGCAACATAAAGGGAAAACTATAAAAACTAGGATAATCGAAGATCTGGAGTACCTGGTGACCCTGATTAGAAAACACAAGAGCCCTAATAGAACTAGTACTTCCCATAAACTCAGAGAGCTGAAATTTGGTACAGAGTTAGGGTTTAATGGCCACATAAAGGGAAAACTATAAAAACTAGGATCATCGAAGATCTGGAGTACCTGGTGACCCTGATTAGAAAACACAAGAGCCCTAATAGAACTAGTACTTGCCATAAACTCAGAGAGCTGATATTTGGTACAGAGTTAGGGTTTAATGGCCACATAAAGTGAAAACTATAAAAACTGGGATAATCGAAGATCTGGAGTACCTGGTGACCCTGATTAGAAAACATAAGAGCCCAACCAAACTATTATAGATCGACATATACCGCCCTTATAAAAAATATTCAACTTGGTGAGCCGCTTCATTTGATGTCAAAAATCGAAGGTCTGAAGTATCTGATGAAGAACTCTCAGCTGGTCTCAGCTGTATAAGAGATTATGGTAATGCCCCCTTCTACTATTGGTACATAAAAATATCGACTGTCATTGCAGAAATCCAGCGTAGTGGGACACTGGGACACATCTTCTAATTTAATCTAGCCTATAGCGTCCTACTGCTGGGCGAATGCCTCCCCTTCTGCTTTTAATACGCATATAAATAAAATTAAAGGAAATCTCTGGATAAGACTAGACTGGCTTTTATACTTATACTTACAATTTAACAAGAAGAAATAGTCGAACGATTAACTTTATTCTACTCGAACATTACACTAAATTAAAAAACTGTTTACAATAAGAAAATCTAATGAAATAAATCAATATGCCCACGTTTCTACAAAAAGAAGTGAAATCCCACCAAAAACATTCTGTAAAAAACTAGCCAGGTCTCCATGGAGCTGCTTGTTTATCTCTAAAAAGTAATGAAATCTAGACAAAGTCGTGCCAAGTCTAAGGTTCCTTACTGCGATTTCTTTAGTATTATAGTTAATTTTGTGTGACTTGGCCGTTGAAGGGTATACAAGGGTACAAAACCAGGTGCTCCATGACACCATTGCACCAATCTGATGCCAGAACCGCTTGTGTACCCTTCAACGGCCAAGTCACACAACATTAACTATAATACTAAAGAAATCGCAGTAAGGAACCTTAGACTTGGCACGACTTTGTCTAGATTTCATTACTTTTTAGAGATAAACAAGCAGCTCCATGGAGACCTGGCTAGTTTTTTACAGAATGTTTTTGGTGGGATTGTACTTACACTTAAGAGTTTCTGTGTAAAATACATTTTGGTGAACAATAAAGGCGCATACAGGCGCGTTTTTATCGGTCGATGCGTTATTGCGATATTTTTTCTTTTTTCAGTACATTTTGTATTAGGATGGCCATGGAGTTACACACTGCTGCGATAGTAACGCCGCAACGTTCCTAATACAAAATGTACTGATAAAAGGTATCGTAATAACGCATGGGATACTATTCACCGATAAAACGCGCCTGTGTGTCCATCCACCAAAGATGGCGAAAAATGCAATTGAACTAACAATACAATCATTTGCATCAAGGATATTTCGAAAAGAAGTGTTGTAGAGTTCAGTCGCATTTCATGGGAAGAAATTTTACCATCGTGACTTCCCGGAGAAAGAAAATATAATATCGCAGGAAAGCGTAGATCAAAGGATGTGCCAGCTGCCGTCTTACCTCAACAGGGGCCTGAGTCTGTAACGCAATGGTGCCAAAATAGGCTCCCAGTTAACAGCTTCAATTACGAACCCTTTATTAATGCTGTCGGTCCTTTTAAGGTTTTTCTAGTACAGCAAAGAATATTCTGATTCTTAATCTAGAGGATTAGTTCGCTAGTTGTGGGAGAAAAACAAGGAAATCATGAGCATTTCGTCTGCAAAGATGAACGCATTGGGTGGTGTAGATTAGTGCAAACTCATCACACCAGATGGCGCCCCCCGTCCAGTTGACGGAGACTAGTTGAAGAAATTTGCATCGACAGTTACTTGACTCGGTAGCTCAATTGGTAGAGCGCCTGCACGGTATGCGGAAGGTTGCGGGTTCAAGTCCTGTCCCGAGTGAATTTTTTCAACTTATTATAAATGTTTAAACGAAATCCCGGTTTTGTCCTTCTACTGGGATGCCATCGACACGCCATTGCGATACAGACTTAAGCTCCTGGTATACAACAAGGAATCTTCTATTTACCTAAACCTGCCTCTGCAGTTCAGACTGCAGGTTACTGGGTTAACAATAAGTGCATAGTTAAAGTGAAGATTCACGTTTCGTGTATTTTTCTCTTTTTCAGTTTCAAACCACTTCCGAGCTTAGAACGAAGCCTTTCAGGCGACACCGCGCTCAGTCGCTTTACACCACAAAGCACCGGATTTAAATGAAAAATGCTGAAAAAAACTCCATTGAATTGATAGAGCGCTTTCTGTCGCTAACGAGGCTAGGGTAGTCTATTCATCTTTTTTTTGTATGGTTAAAAAATTCGCTCGAGACAGGATTTGAACCCGCAACCTCTCGCATACCGTGCAGGCGCTCTACCAATTGAGCTACCGAGTCAAGTAACTGTCGATGCGAATTTTCTTACCTCATTGAAACTCGTCTTACGGAGTTTCAACTCTCTACTAGTTGGTAAAAAGAAAAATACGCACACTCGTAAAAAACACTCCTTTTCTAGCGCAATCGGTTGAAGAGATTGAAAATAAAGCTCATTTTGTAGCCAGCTTGAGTTCGGTGAAAGTCGCCATACCGCGGGCGCAGGCAGCAGCTGCCAGATAAATAAAAACCGGCCAAATGCGAGTCGGACTCGTGCACTGAGGGTTCCGTATCGCCAGTTTAAAAAAATAACCGACACAGACGTAACGACGTGGTTGGACGGCTTACCCTTCACCGTATAGCATTTCGAGCACAATGTCATTCGCAAAATAAATAAATAAAGATAATAATGGTTCCGTTTTTCCTTTTGAGGTCTGGAACCCTGATAAGAAACGTCCAAGTTAATGTCATGTCATTCAACACCAGATCAGAAAATATCTGTCATACTTACTGCTCCTTGAAGTTAAAAAAGAAAGGTCTAGAACTCCTATTTCAGTAATAATTGATTCTCTTTTGACCGTCGGCTACCTCCTTTGACAGACAGACGGACAAAAAAGTGATCCTACAATGGTTTTCTTTTTCCTTTTGAAGTCCGGAACCCTAAAAATGGATGAATATCGCGAACATAACTCAAAGGGCGTCGCCCGGCGGTGTCGCCGCGAGGCAATTAATTGCGTGCGATTATCGAACCGGAAGGCGACAACGCGCAATTTTATTTAATTCCAGCAACACCGCCCGCGTTACAAATGGCCGCCGACGTAATAAATGAAAAAAGGATCCGACAAAATACAGCCTCATTATTAATATCCTAAGCGGCCGACACATTGCGGGTGTATGGGAGCTTACCCGGTAATTCTTTGAGCAATAATGGATTGTTTATAATACCCCTGTCGCGTGATGAAGTACTTTGCTGGAAATCCTTTGGTTTTAAAAGTCAATCAGGTTTTCTGTTTTGTATGAGAGGTTTAATCGTCAATTTCCGCAGCCATTGGAAAAATCTAGGCCCTAGGACAATCGTAGGAAATAACCAAAAAATTTAAAATTAGTTAAAATAAATAGTAAAAAAGTTAGTTAAAATTATAAGCCCCGCCCACCATCGTAACCAACTATATTAAATACCAAATCCTATCTACTTTATGAAAGTTGCAACTTGTTACTAAGTTCATTATAAAGATTTTTAAAGATTTTTATAAGGTTAAAAAATTTGCTCGGGACAGGATTTGAACCCGCAACCTCTTGCATTCCGTGCAGGCGCTCTACCAATTGAGCTACCGAGTCAAGTACTGTCTAAATTCATTGTTTAATTATCATACTTTGACCTTTATATGAGTGTGTTTCAATACAACGTGTTACATAACATCCCAACTCTTTTTACAGGGTGTAACCTACCGGTCAATATGATATCAATTCTGTAAAAAAAAGTTGAAAAAAAACAATTTTTATTTTATAACCTCAAAGTTAAAAAAAAATCATAACTTTTTTGTTTTGGTATTAGCTCAAATTTTAAAATATGTTTGTGTGTGTAGGTGCATTTACAAAGCTTTGAGTTGTTAAAACATTGTGAAAGTCAATGAAAACAATATTTAAAAAATACTTTTCTCCCGCCACAGCGTTCACATTTTATTAATTAAAAAATCAACGGAATGTCATAGAGCAAAAAAAATATTTAGGTTATGATCCCTGTGACCGGGTGCTATTACCCTGTAAAAAGAGTTAGGTACTTTTGTAACACCTTGTATAACATTACCATTGTATATCGCACGTTTTAACTTTAACTTTTTTGTTTTTGGTATTAGCTCAAATTTAATAATATGTATGTATGCGTATGTGCATTTGCATAGGTTCGAGTTGTTAAAACATTGTGATAGTCAATGGTAACAATATTTAAAAAATACTTTTCTCCCGCCACAGAGTTCACATTAATTTAAAAATCAACGGAACGTCATACGGCTAAAAAAATATTTATGTTGTGATCCCTATCACCGCCGGGTGCTACTACCCTCTAAAAAGAGTTAGTATCTTTTGTAACACCTTGTATATCGTTGAAACAGGTCTGTCAGTGTGTGTGTATGTGTGTGTTGTAATCTCAATAAGCATTTACACAAAGGGCTAGGGACAGTTTAATACACACATAAGAGTGAGGGCGGCACTACCGCGGTCCCTTTATCAATATCATCTCCGGGAATATTTAGAAAATGAAAGAATCCGCTGCGAGCGACGGCCGAGTGGCAATGGGTACACAAGGTCTGTTCGGTAGACCTCTACAAACTGTTGAAATGTCCTTTAAATATTTAGGGTATCGTTTAGCTTATTTACATAGCTTAATCACACACAGACACACAGACTCAATCACACATAGCTGTCAAACTTATCAAATAGGTATGGGCTGGCTGAAAGAAATTTCTATAGAAATAAGTTCGTCTTTGTAAATTTTTTTTTTTAAGAAACTTATTTATTTTGGCAACAAAGACCCAACCAAAAATATCTCACATTATATCAGTAAAGTCAGTACCAGGCATATTCATTAAAAAGGCAAAGGCGTTTTGAACGTAGGTATTTTAAGTATCGGCATTTCGAATTTCGGCCTTTAGAACATAGGCGTTTCAATGATTCTACAAAATTATCTTTCGGCTTTGTGACTTTCGTCGTTATGGCTATTCGGCTTTTTAATTTAGACATTTTCACTGTAGACTTTTTGAAATTTGGTCTTTAAATGTGGCCAAAGCTTCAAATGCCTTGTCTACACACTATAAAAACAATAAAAAGCAAGCAGCCTCTTATTCACTCAATCACAAAATATCAACATAGTTCAAAGCAAAGCTAAACTGTTGTTCTGCAGCTCCCTGTATGTTGCGGACTGCCCCGACCTTTTTCTTTGTCAGATGTTTATCTTCGCAGCCTAAAAAAAGGGACGAGACCCTAAAACGAGACGGAAAATAAATCTATTGGCATTTCGCAAAATACATTACTGGCTCTATCACCGCGGGCTATCGGCGGTTGGTTAAAGCCCGCGCAATGGATGCGCGGAGATTTGTCATCCTCGCGCAATGTAAATGGTTTTAACGCTACGGATGAATATATTGATGAAAATGGGCCCTTAATTGCGTGCTTTGTGTAAAAATAAATAAATAGGTTTTTAAAAGGGCCGTTTCGCTTGTTGCCTGCGCGGGAAAAGCCCTTGTTTACGCTCGCTGGGCGGGCGGAGGCACACATTTAGAAAGGCAGAACTTTCAGACGGTCTATGATTTGCATGGACCATTTCAGGACACTATGATTTGGTTGCTCAGTATGCTCATTTTCTTTCTTCTTCTTCTTTGCGAAGTCCTTCATGAACTCTTCACCATTTATGGGACCACATGGGAATACCCTTTCAAACAAAAGAATAATCATCAAAATAAATTCACGTAGAAAAAAGTTCTGAGGTAACAAACAAAAAAAACGGATCGAATTCAGTACATCCTCCTTTTTAAAGTCTGTCAGGGGCTGTTAGGATGGTATAGGTGCTGGGCAAGCCTACTCCATCTAAAGAAAAAAAAAAACAATGTCCCAGGCACTGCAGCGCCGAGTGGTCTCTTCACCCATCTAGTGTGCCACTGGAAGTTAGGAGCTCTCCGACATTGCGATGACGCCGCCTGTGACACGATTTTTTTTCTGTTAGATGGTTCAGTTTCATCAGAGAAATGATAACCTAATTTAGTGGCACTTTTAATTTGTAGTTTTTCAGAGAAAATTAATGTTCTTACTGGAGTACACCCCCCTCTCCAGACTACCTCTTTTTTATTATAGTGGCCCTTTTACCGACAGCCTAGGTCATGAAAAGGGAACACTTAGGGTGGTATTCTAGAAAACTAGAACGCTACTTAAACTTTGTTTAAACTCAGTTCAAACTATAACGCTCCTTGAACTCTGTTTAAACTCAGTTTAAGTAGAGTGTAGTAGTCTCGACTGTCGATAAAACAGTGCATGTTTTGATTTGAATATCCCTCCCTTCATATCAAAACATGCACTGTTTTATCGACAGTCTGAACTCTGTTTAAACTGAGTTTAAGTAGCGTTCTAGAATACCACCCGTCCAACAAACGATCGAAACCGAGTGCCGGGACCTATGTGCGGTAGGTCTTGCCGCCTTAGCCTTTGCCTGGAGTACAGTGTTTATTACAAATGTTCATTACTCCACTACACAACTGAACACAGTAAGAAGATCAAATTAGCTAAAAACCATAAATAAAAAGTGCCAACAAAATTGGGTGATCATTTCTCAGACTAAAATGGATCTTCTGATATTTGTTGTTCTGAAGCCTAGGGTGCCTCATCGTGAGGTGATATTTTATTTTAAATTAAGGTCAGGCCTTTTTATTTCGTTAGATTATAACCATTCATCTTGGGTATTACTCGGGGCGGTATAATCTGGTGCGCTTCTTTTTATTTCAGTTAACGCCGAGATGGATCGTGGATGCTCTGATTCGTTCTGTCTTTAAAATAAAGGCCTTTACATCTACGTAATGAGATGATTTATGTAGCGTCCAGTGGCACCTTCACTCACACTAGATGAGTGAAGAGACCGCTCGCCGCTGCAGTGCCTGGGACATTGTTTTAGATGGCGTATGCTTGCCCAGCACCTACACCATCCTGCCAGCTTAGTCAGCCTAGCCCACAGGAAAGACGAGTCAATACGTGTGGAGCTAACTAAGCCGCGGTCTGTCTTTACTTACGTAGAGCATGAATGTACCTTATTTGGTTTCAAACTAGCCAAATCTAAAGGAAAATGGTCTTTTTTACATTTCAGGTAACGGTTCCTTACGTGATAATTTACATGAAATAACCAATTTTAACATTACTACTTACGTTTTGAACCACATTGAAAAATATGAAGTAAATAATTCAGCTTTTTGGTCATGAAGTAAATAAAGAAGTTTCCAGTTTCCACAATGATGTTACAAATTGTAAAGGGTCTGTTTAATTTTGTTGTATAATCAATCAATCAATTTGTGACCACCCACTCAACGCTGTAGTGCCTGAAAATGTGTCCAATAATATTAAAAATTACTTTATTTTGAAACCAATCCGGCTGCCTATTTTCCATATAATAGAATGAGATAATATTTCGTGCCTATTTTGTGAACAACGAGATTTTTCTACCCATGCCAACCCAGTTCTTCTAATTCTAAGAAATTCAGAAGATTTTCCGGGAATGTCCCGGTGATCCGAGGTGGGTAGCCCGATAGGTGGCCACATTGAGCTGGGTGTAGGCGTCTGATTTTTTTTCCTCCATGCAAACTCTGCATAAAACGATCACAATCAAAATCGTAACCGATAAAAAAAAACACCCAAGATTCGAATCCGCGCAAACAGCTTCCCACCCCCGCATAAAACATTTTGTGAGAATTTCATGGTTACCTAATATGGTTCCAAAGTGAATAAAATAGGCAAACTGTGTAGGCTAATATAATAGTTACTACATTATTATAAACTTTTAATACACTCATTCATAAATTACCAATAGAAATCCTTAGTTTTAACTTATAACCGTAATTGTAAGCTTTTGGCTATGTAACCTTAAAAACTTACTAACTTCAACAAAGTCATAGGCCAAAACTAGCTAATTATACGAAGGCTAACGTTCTTTTAATAACAGCAACAGCGTTCCAAAGTCAAAGTAATAAAGATTATTTAAGAATATAAGCCCGCGGAAAAATTGCTTAATTTTTTCAATGACCAAAAGTTACAGCATAAAAAAGATAATATCGTAAGATTAGCGAAGGAGGGGGTGAGCGGGTGTGGGGAGAGAAGGGGGGAGTGCTTAAAGACGCAACATAAAATATAATCAGAAGTATGGGAAAAGCTTGGGCTTAAAGAGGGTAAGGTACATAGAACATACCAAAAATAAAGGAGTTAGAGTAAGTACGTGATAAAACGTACCCTTTGAGATACACCCATGATTCAAGCCCTAAAACTTAAGGGTGGACGATAGCAACGGGGCGGGAAATTCAAATTTTTCACAGTTTTTTACATTTTATAGCTAAACTGAGCTATTTTTGTTCAGCGATTTTTCGTTCGCGGAAATAACAAAGTATTCTTTTCATTATTGTAAACAACAGAATAACAATAATTCAGCCGATTATGTGTTCTGGTCTACGAAGCAGTGGCACTGCCCGAAAAACTTGTCGCCTTAAGGCTCGGTATAAGGCTAACTAGCGCCACCAATGTTGAAAAAATCATATGTCCCTTCAGAAGAAAATTCTGATAAAAACCTAAGATGAGCTCATGCGCCATGCTTTTCTAGATTTTTAAGTGTGGGTACCCAACTAAATTTCTAGTCTTAAGCTAAAATATTTTCGGAAACCGCCAAAAACGGCCGCTTTTGGTGGTTATCGAATTTTTTTTAGCTTAAGTCTAGAAATTGAGTTGGGTACCTACACTTAAAAATCTAGAAAAGCATGGCATGAGCTCATCTTAGGATTTTGTCAGAAACTTCTTCTGAAGGGAGATATGATTTTTTCAACATTGGTGGCGCTAGTTAGCCTTATACCGAGCATTAAGGTGAAAACCTTGTTACAACTAGCGCCGCCAATGGAAAAAAAACATATTATCTTCTTTTTGGATGCGTTAAAAATTCTTAAGGCTCGCGTTGATAACCTAATGACGAGTTTTTAGCAAAAAACGCATCCAAAAAGAAGATTTATGACTTTTTCCTTTGGCGGCGCTAGTTGTGCCTAAGTTTGGGCCTTAAGGGTAGATAGTAGTGTGGCGGGAAATTCAAAATTTTCACAGACTTTTACATTTTGTAGCTAAACTGAACTATTTTTGTTCAGCGATTTTTCGTTTGCGGCAATTGAACAATATTCTTTTCATTATTGTAAACAACAGAACAAAAATAATTCAGCCGATTATGTGTTCTGGTCTACGAAGCAGTGGTACTGCCCAAAAAACTTGTCGTAGACCAGATAACATAATCGGCTGAATTACTGTTGTTCTGTTGTTTACAATAATGAAAAGAATACGGTTTTATTCTCGCGAACGAAAAATCGCTGAACAAAAATAGCTCAGTTTAGCTACAAAATGTAAAAAACTGTGAAAATTTTGAATTTCCGGCCATACTACTATCTTCCAGCCTTAAATAAAAATATATTTTAGAATTATCAACTATGAGAGAAGGCCTCACAAGAGCGCAGATCAACTCCAACCAATAAGAGCGCAGACAAACGAGAAGAAAAATTTCGTGCTGCTGCCGCGGCCGCCGCTCTCTGGTGTTCAGTAATGGCAAGAGTGGACTTTGTTTACAAGGTAATGATGTTGATGATAATAATATCCTTTTATCCATTATTGGGGACATATGTCTCCAAGAAGGGATCTTTATTTTTCGCGGTCTTGCGCGACAGCCTCTAGCTCCTTCCAGCCGAATCCAGTCAATGCAGCTTCTTTCTCAACTGAGTGCCTCCAGGGGTCATAGGCCCGGTTTCTGAGTTGAGAATTTTGCTAAGCAAATGGGTAAGTATCGTCCTGTCTCTGCAGATTTCTCACAAAAGAGCGTGACAGAGCGATACGTAAGTATGTGCTTAGTAAAATACTCAACTCAGAAACCAGGCCTGTCTGTAATGCAATCTCAGTTGACGGCTTCAATTACGAGTCGGTCCTTTTAATGTTTTTGTAGTAAAGCAAAGAAATTAATATAATAATTTAATTCGACGCCGTCATTACGGACGTGTCGATTCGGTGGACTAGCGCCCTTAGACTCTCTTAGGAAGTCCTTTAGGGTCGAATTCTTGCTAGATACGCGTAGTTTGTTGCAGAACGGAAATAACTCAATTAAAATACCCTGTGAAAGCCCTGTACCCTCTCTACCTTCAAAGGCAATCTTCTGGTGGATCATAATTGGTGCCCAGAGCTAATTCAATGAAGAGCCTCGTCAGACTTTACGTTGGCCATCGGCCGGAGTACGTTTCGCTGTTAAATAATAACAGGTGCGCCAACAGCTACGAATTTGCACGGAATAATATGCTCGACGGAGAATAAAATAGAATGGTAAAAAGTTTATTTAGCAGCAAAAACACAATAAACTAAATATCATCTCGAAAATAAAACTCAACTAATACAATAAGCGAGGTTTACTACGAGGATTAAAATAGGCTATAGGTGCTGGGCATTTAAGCAAGGGTAAAAAGTATGTCCCAGGCAGTTGCAGTGTTCAAATAATGGATACTTCAACCATCTAGTGAAAGTTCCACTAAAATGTGTAACATCACTGTTAATTTGAATAAAAGGTAAACAACGTAGGGAAAACTGCAACGTTACAAAGTGAATGTCTGAGGCGTACCTACGTACAAGCGCTGCTTGTACACCACAATGATATTTTGTTATTGTGGTGTCATGTGATATAGCGGTAATACCCACATTTACTATCGGATATCGTGTCGTTTCATGTCGGTTCGGTGGACAAGCTTATATAGTAAATGTATTACCGTATCGGCGACGACAAAATATCGTGGCGTGTTGAGTCGGTGCGGTGGACGCAAAGAAGCGTAGCGAAAAATTCAAATTTTCACAGTTTTTACATGTTGTAGCTAAACTGAGCTATTTTTGTTCAGCGATTTTTCTTTCGCGGCAATAAAACAGTATTATTTTCATTATTGTAAACAACAGAAAAACTATTATTCAGCCGATTATGAGTTCTGGTCTACGACAAGTTTTTTGGGCACTACCACTGCTTCGTAGACCAGAACACATAATCGGCTGAATTATTGTTGTTCAGTGTTTACAATAATGAAAAAGAATACGGTTTTATTCTCGCGAACGAAAAATCGCTGAACAAAAATAGTTCAGTTTAGCTACAAAATGTAAAAGTCTGTGAAAATTTTGAATTTCCCGCCACCTTGCTATCGCCTACCCTTAAATCAAATACGCAGTGCGTACGAAGTGATCAACCACAAATTTCTCTGAGCAAAGACGAGACGTAGGTGTATATTTTATTTACTAACCTTTTGGCTCTACAAGTTACAACTACGACCAACGCGTGGCTTTTAGTCTTAATGAGCGTTAATTTAGTATCTTTACACAAGATAAGAAGGCGGCTAAGTGCAATCCTTTGTCGGATCATCCCGCGCGCCTTTTAACCGAACGAACACTTTTCTTTCCACCAGGAAGCATGATGAATGGCTGAAACTGCGAGTAAACCGCTGCATTAATGTTCAGAGAAATATTATTTAAAACTTCTTCTTGGCTTTGGACAGACGCTTCTTATCAAATAGTTCGTTTCATTAATGTTTCGAAAGCCTAAAAGTTTGCTCAGAAGACCTTATCCTGTATGAACTATTAGCTTGCGAGTAATGTACCGCATAAGTAAAGTGAATGAAGAGTTTTCCAAAGTTTTATTTCATCCAAATAATTTAATTGCATTATTTTTCAAAAAATCTATCTAGATAAAGACTTTCAACTCGAAAATGTCACCATATCATTGCATTTCACATGTGTACGAAGGTTGTCATAAAATGGAAAAATCTAAATACCTTTTCCATGCAGGCTGAGTGACGTATAAGTTGGTAACATAGTGAACCACATTTGCAAAGGAGGCCTCGGCGGCGACGTCGGTTGTTTTTTTTCGTCACAGATTGATGCTCGGCTGTAGGGCGGCCCGCCTGCCCCGCGCTAGCTACGCTACACTAACAGAATATGTTCTAACAGAGGAACTTCTCAAGGGACCACCCATCTGTGACTAGTATGCCATCCCCTTTGACGCACTTTACCATCTGAGACTAATTTTAGTATTCCCAAAAACCTAAGGACCACTAAGATGGTAGGTACTGATGTCATAGCCCGATTAGCCGGAAAACAGTGTTGCGTCTGGCATTTCATCGTGAGAGGTGGCGTGAGTATGAAGAGGCCTATACTCAGCGGTGGGTGTTAAGGCGATGGTCAAATCACACTAGCGCCGCCAATGAGAAAAAAACCTCTTTATGTTTTTTGCAAAAAAACAATCCCTTCAATGAAAATATCTAGGCTTACGTATTTTTATGACCTAAGGTCTAGATCCCAGATCCTACGAATAAATCTGGCTACTGCCAAAAGCGGCCGTTTTTGGCGGGATTTATTACAAAAAGAAAATATGTTTTTTTCATTGGCGCCGCTAGTGGATTGAGTGCCAGGCTCTTAAGGGTAGGCGATAGCAGCGTGGGGGGAAATTCAAAATTTTCACAGTTTTTTACATTTTGTAGCTAAACTGAGCAATTTTTGTTCAGCGATTTTTCGTTCGCGGCAACAAAACACAATTCTTTTCATTATTGTAAACAACAGAACAACAATAATTCAACCGATTATGTGTTCTGGTCTACGAAGCAGTGGCACTGCCCAAAAACTTGTCGCAGACCAGAACACATAATCGGCTGAATTATTGTTGTTCTGTTGTTTACAATAATGAAAAGAATACTATGTTATTGCCGCTGTAGTATGTGGCACCTCACCCACACATTCGCATAGATATAAGTAGCTTAACAGTGTATGTTGCGCTTTTCTCCAGACAGTCCAATATAGTACTTTGACCATTAAACACGGCCTTTCATTTAATACCTACTACGAGGACCCTATTTTACCTCATGGCGACCCAGCCAGGCCGGCCTGCCAGTGAGTGAGGCAGTGCCGGAAGGCATAATAATAAATAAATAAAAAAAAATTAATATTCTACAATAAATAATCCAGAAATTAATTACAATAAACCGAAAAAGACAGTACAGTTGTGAAGTGAAGTAAAATTAAAATGGCGATATTTTGAATAATAAATTGAAAATAAAATACAACAAATAAAATGGAGAAGAGACAACCAGAAAATCTTTCAAAAGCGGCAGCACATAATTGTTTTTACTATCCTGAGAAGAGGAGGCGCAGGGTGCCGGGAGATATACTCAAGCCTACGATGTGGTCTGATGGCAGGCGCCGGGAGAACCAGCACCAGATAGTGAAAAGTGAAAAAAAAAGTGCCAGTAATTAGTCAGTGTTATTTTTAAATATTATTCCGTCGTATTTTCGTAAATTAATAACGTCAGTAAAATTGTGTTTTTAAAAAAAAACTTAATAATGTAGGGTAAACCATCCAGTAACTGACAGTTTAACGACCGTCTCGCAGATATGTGCCTATAACTACGTCAATTTCAAAGATTTTTTTAATTTGTCGACGGAATATAAGCAAGGAAGAATGAGGCTTTTAAAACTGGTATGAAAGACATAAGCCAACCTGTATTTTAAATTAATTAATAATGACTTAAATAAAATCATGTATTTTACCAGTAACTGACCACAAAAATCCAAAAACTGACCGCGTTCAAGCCAATAACTGACCGCCTGAATTAAACGTCTATTTAAACTGAAATCGAATGTTATTGACCACAGGCACTTTTACATGCCTTTGTTTAACGAAAAGGAAAAGATAAGGATACGAAATATTTTATAATAGATTGCAATATCTTTAAAAATTACGAGATATGTCAACACTTGGGAATAACACTTGGGGAGCTAAAAATCGTGAACTCAGGATTCTAAATTATACCTTGCTTGGTAGCTGAATGCCTATATAACGTTTAATATGATAGTTAAACATTTTGTCGTATCGTTAATGGATTTTAGAGACAAGCAGGGCATGTTTCTAAATTTTGTGACATGAATGTGAGCAAAATATCTCAAACACTAAACGTTTATCAATAAACATTCAAAGACAATTTGTAGTTAATTTAATGGAGAACATTTTGTCCATTTAGGGTTCTCTCGTAACATTAACAGTTCTCGCGAAAAATAAAAAAAACGTCTATGAGTGACAGTGAAAATAAAAAAAAGGAGAGAATGGGTGTTTCTACTTCTAGTTCGAATCCAAAAAAAATTCCTTTTTCCTGGGGAATCCACGTTGACGTAAACTTATTAGATAAAATTGTATCTGGTCTTGACTTAGATTTTGTTTTGGGGTTAGCAATTTTATAAATAATTTTGCTCCGAAACGTTTTTGCTGCCAGCCGAACGGAGCCTTGTTTATTTTGCACAAACGCTATAGCGTTATCAATGCTTTTTTTGGAGTATTGTCGCTTCTACATCTCTGCTAACCCTGTGAAAAACCACAATCATTTCATGGCCAGTAACTGGCCAGTACAAAATTTAGTAACTGGCCACCCATGTCAGTTATTGGAAAACTAAAAGATAAATACCTGGATTTTTGGTACGTGAAACTATGACTTACGATCTAACACATAAAGTTAATTTTAACTTAAACGGGCGTATTCGTTGATTTGACCATAAACTGACATGGGTGGTCAATTTCTGGAAAAGTGTTGTTTTTCGTTCTAGTAACTGACCACCCTTGCTAAAACCACAAATAACAAAACTGCTTTCAAATACAAACAATTCCAGTGTATAGCACAATATTTCAAACCAAACTGAAGTGTTTTTTATACAAAATAAGCCAGTTTTCATGAAGAAATAAAATAACGTAAAAAAATACACTCACCTTAAGAATTTGCTAAGGCGTAAGTGCGCTGAGTGAATTTCACACCGCGACTGGATTTGACATGTCCATCAAAGTCCACCTGGTGTTAAAAACTAGGTACTTGTGCACGAAGCAGACTGCCAACATTCCTTCTAACTTAATTTATTACTAATGGAGGGCATTGCTTGTCTCAAAGCCTTATTTTTTTAGATTGAAATTTGTGTGGTCAGTTATTGGTGTATGGCCAGTTACTGGATGGTTTACCCTAAGTACATCCACTGTCTTGTGACGATGAATACCTAAGTATTTGAAAATTTTTCAAGTTTTGCAATTTTTTTTTTGTGTGAAAGTTTACTACTTTTGTATGTGATTGTATCAAACGAAATCTATTGTTAGAATCAACTTAGAAAGAGTACCTAGAAGCGCAGTAAAATACCTTACCATATAAGTAGGTCGTGCAAGCAGATATCATGTGACGAGTAACATGCTGAATTGCAAATGTAGACCGTTCGATGCACGTACTTTGTCCAAGTTTTGAATTTATTTAGCAGCAAAGTAATGTAATATGATTCGCTAAGTAACCAGCCAGTATAGTTTGATCTATGGAAATGTTAAAAGTATAGTGTCTAAATATAGAATTGTATGTTGTTTTATGATCAAAAGTTTGTATTTGAGAATAAATTAAGAGATATTTTAAAACTTACTGAAATCAGTATACGTAAAGAAAGATTTGAATTTGATGAAGAATTAATTAGGTACTGGTACGGTACAAATTTATAGGATTCGGAAGTAGGGAGAGCTAATCCTTCAAGTTTGATCATGGTGCGAACTACCGTGTCCTCCGTGAAAACAGTTGGAGACTGTTGTCTTAAAATATTAGCGACTCTAGTTTAGTACAGGTGCACTTGGGTGACCTGATATGCCTTTGATATAGGGTGACCATGCCCTGGTAGTATAGCTACCTTATAGAGGTGTGTAGTTCGCGAATGAATGCTTCGATTGAATGCATTCGTTATATGAAAACATTCATTCATTCATTCACTACCAATCTTTACATATCACATTCATTCTAGTCCACGTAGTTCATTCTTCAAGAAACATTCTTAAATCTACCATACAAAGGACCAAAATTCTGTAACTGATGTGTCTCGCCTTTGTCACCTTTGTCATTCGCGGACTACCGTGAGTCAAAAGATACGTGAACGAACTACTGAGCTATGAACTATGAATGAGCTGTGAACTATGAATGAACTGTGAACTATGAATGAACTGTGAATGAACTTTGAATGAACTATGAACTATGAATGAGCTGTGAACTATGAATGAACTGTGAACTAAAAGAGTGAACTAGTTCAGTGAAGGAAATGAACTATATCATTCTTTTCTTTTCACTGAAGCGTTTCGCGCACCTCTACTACCTTATAAAATCGTTAAGGTTGCTGAAAAGCAGCCCAGTTATTGTCCTTGATCATAGTGTGAACTACCGTGTCCTCAGTGTAAGGCTTGACTTTGTAGCCTGGAGCAGATGATGGCATAGTATGGCATTAATTTAATAAAAACTTGAATGATTGAAATGAAGAAAAAAAAAGGACACAAAGGTTAAGGAGTTTTTTGACTAACAAATGGATTAATTACTCAAGAGTTACGATAGGTCTCACTTCCCAGAGTTTTGTGTCAGTAATCAGAGTAATTAACTGAGAACTACAGAATACTTATTATACGGGTTAAAAACCAAGTGTAGAATGATTGAATATTTGAGTTTGTGATAGAGAAATGTACCGATATCACGATACGATCGATAAAATTAAGCATCATGGTAATCGATACTGTTTTATTTAAAAGTCAAATGTACTTAATACATTAATAACTTCGTGATAGGAATGGTATGTAAAGTTTTTGCTAAATGAAGGAAAATACTGTGTAATTGAAATTAAATTGTTAATGTTATCAAAAGTCAAAATAAAAATGTGAGATACTAATAAGAATGATAGGTAGTAATATAATAACCAATGTATAAAGTATGGAATAAATGGGGGCCTGTAAAATAAATAAATGTGATGAGTAAATAAATGAATTAAGATAAATAAATAATGAAGTGAATAAAGGTGAGGCCAGCCCAAAAAAAATTAAAGCAAATTAAATGGTATGTAATATATCGCAAAAAATGACTTTGAAAATGGAATGATGACTATAATAAAAAATGTTTTGCTTAATAAATAAAAATAATGTTAAATCATAAAAGGTAACCTGCTGAAGTTTGTTCAAAAAAATGGAAAAATCTAATACTGTTTAAAATTTAATTTTATAAAACTGAATAAATATGTAGCATAAAATCATCGCCAACTGTCAAGTCAGTCAGAAAATTGTAAAAAAAAATACAAAAATTGTTTTTTTTTTTTCTAAATAAAAAGGAAGGAGGTGTAGTATGTGGCACCTCACCCACACATTCGCATAGATATAAGTAGCTTAACAGTGTATGTTGCGCTCTTCTCCAGACAGTCCAATATAATACTTTGAACATTAAACACGGCCTTTCAATCAATCCCTACTACGAGGACCCTATTTTACCTCACCGCGAACGAAAAATCACTGAACAAAAATAGCTCAGTTTAGCTACAAAATGTAAAAAACTGCGATTTTTTTTTATTTCCCTCCACGCTGCTATCTTTCAGCCTTAACACGCTGATGGTGGTGATGAAAGAAGAAGTGGAAAATACCAACAAAGCGGACGTTCTATGCAGTTGAATGACGTGTCCTACTGCCAGGAACACATCGCTTCCTCCCCCGCCCATACGATGTTTTGTTACTTTACATTTTGGACGAGCTCACGGGTTCACCGCTCCGCCAGCGGGACCCGAGGCTCAATCACAGCGCAGTAGAAGGAAAAGAGCATTTTTCCATCTTCAAAGGCTGTTACAGAATGGGTCTATCCATACCCGGGCGGAGATCCAGAGGAAGACCGAACCAGGTGGATGGACTTGGTCAACAAAGACCTCATATAATGCGGAGCCTCCGAAGACGATACCAAGAACAAGGGGAAGTGGAGAGAGAAAATTAGGAAGGCTGACCTGACCCCACCACTATGTGGGACTAAAGCTTGGAAGAGAGAGAGCGACAGAATGGGCCTGTGACAATGAAGGGGGTCCTCATGCACCTCAAAATGTGCTAGGATGTTGGCTTAGTGATTCGTTCAATACTTACTTTTTAGCAGCGAAACGTTAACTGACAGGCAAGTTAAAAGTAAGTTGAACGCATCAATCATCTTAAATAGTTTATTTACTTAACCCAAGTTTATCTTGAGTTAATCTAGCTTTAAAAGAAATTAATACACTTTTTTAGTTTCCCGGCAAAAAGCTACTAATACGCTTTCCAAGAACAATCTTGTTGTTTTAATATCCACTTCATGTGAAGATATTGTAATTCCTCGTAAAAGCAATTGGTCCGCTCTGCTGCCAGTGTTTACTCATCGCTAATTAAAACAGAAGCTTTTTGTTTCGGAGCCGGTTAATTGTCAGAATGCAAAAATAAAGAAAGTTCCAGAAGTATAACTTGTCCCCTACTTTGTGCCAAGCTTTAAAAAGGTTTTTTTCTTATCCTTTCTCGAGTTAACTTCTCTTGAATTTGGATCGATGGAGCCCTTAAATAGATTCACGTCTAGCATGATGGAATATCTAAAGCTTTATTATTTACTAGTTGTGCCCGCGACTTCGTATGCGTTTTTACACATTTGACATTTAATTTAAATTCGACTGTGGAGGCAAACTCAAAAGGAAGGTTTTTTTTAACCCCCGACCAACAAAGAGGGGTGTCATAAGTTTGATAGCTTTGTGTGTGTGTCTGTTTATGTGTTTATGAGGGTGTGCCTCGCTGTGTGTCTGTCTGTGTGTGTGTGCCCTAATCTAAACAATACATTTATGATAAAATATGTTTTGTTTAGATTAGGTATCGCCCGTGTAAGATACCAGGAAGCTTAGCATAAGAATTGCCTGGGAAGTATGGGGGTTTATATGTATCTCCCTCGACGTAGAGTGGGATAGATAAAGTTATAAGCCCATAGATAAGGACTTACCCATTCTCATGCTAAGCCAGCAAGCAAAGCATAAGATTGGGTTAGAGCGTATCTACCGCAAATAACTCTGTCTATCCCGCTCTATGGCAAACAAAGTTATGTTTTTCATATCAAGTTGGGCTCAGTAGAGTAAATATTTATAGAAAGGCACAAAAAAAATTTCAACCTCGCGTGGGTTCAAACCCAGAACATTTCGACCTCGACGCAACAGTACTACATTTCTAACATCGATAAACTTTGTCCGACCTCCACCGAAAACCACTCAACGCTTGCCCTCCAGCAAGCATCATAAGGCTGGGCTAGAGCGTATCTATGGCTCTGTCCATCTCGCTCTACGTCAAACAAAAGAGTGAGATACCTATTGTTTAAACCCATAGATACGCTCTAACCCGGCCTTATGCTACGCTTGTAGAACTAACATTTTCCGCTAAAATAAAAAGAAAACAAAATAAAATATACGTATAGTCCTCATCATAACGAACATTTTTGCCCAAGGAACTATGCCTGGGAAATCAACGGTTTCCGAGATAATAAAGTCTGACTTTTCAATTTTTTTTTTCAGAAATGTGATCATTATCACGTTCTTAACATACCTTCTCAAGAAGCCATATCAAAATTATGGATATTTCTTACAAAAAATCAAGTTAAAATTGCAACCCGCAATGTATTCTAAACATCGGATAGCCTAAGTTACTCCCAGAAACGTGAGTTACGACCATGTTAAGTTTGGTTGAAAACTATTCAGCGGTGTTCGCGTTTATCGTGTTCATACAGACAGACAGACAGACAGACAGACAGACAGACAGACAGACAGACAGACAGACAGACAGACATAAACCGTTTTTTTTGCATTTTTGGATTTAGTATAGTTTACTTAGTAACCCCTGCTAGTTTTTTTCTAAAAATATTCAATGTACAGAATTGACTTCGCTAGAGTTTTATTATAAGTATAGATTTTTCTTATGGCACATTATGCGGTGAATATTAAAGAATAAAGGGAAGACCATTGATCCAATCCGTCACTTACGCATCGGACTCGTGGATCTTTTGGATCCCGCCTTCTATTGACCACTGCGGGTAATGGTCTGTGATATGAGACATGCTCTGCCTCCCGCAAAAGCAGCTTTCTTTTCACGGCAACTTTCTGACTCTCTTTCTCTCACTCTCTCTCCTTTACAATATCGTAACGTATGTGGTATCGTGTCATTATGTGTTTTATTTTGTTTGTTGTAATATAATTTTGTTTGACGAATGAATAAAATATCGTAACCAATTCAATACCTGATTTTCAAAGTCATAAGTCATGTTCATAATATCGAGTCGATCTTTGGATCAAAGATCACTGGTTATTAACAATTGTACGTGAATTAGTATTAACTTGTATGTAGTTGTTGTTTTCTTTTCACTAAATCTCCGATAATTCTTCTAGTTTACGTCTGATTATTAAGTAAATTTTTCTAATATGAAATTCAAAACAATAACCGTAATATTAAATTCTAGTTAAAAATGTCATAAGCCAAGATTTTTTTCTTAATAACTGAATTCGATATTCTGTGTCTCTCTATTTTTTTCTCTTGGTGTAATGAGTCGGTGGTGTCCAGTCCTCTGATCCCAGCAACAATGAAGCAACCCTAACGACGGAACAGCCTGGACTGGCGCCAGTATTGCTGCTCCGCATCCTGTGCCTCTTTACATCACTCCCTCTGCTCCTTCAGCTCGATTCCACGTTGTTCATCTCATCTAAAGGGCCACTTTTGGTGGCGGCGGGTTTCATTTGTAGGTTCTAGGATCTGGAATCTAACCTAAAAATTGTTAAGCCTAGGGATTATCATTTGACGCTTCGTTTTTAGCAAAAAACACATCCAAAAAGAAGGTATGATTTTTTTTTCTTTGGCGGCGCTAGTTTGTGCCTATTAATGGGTCTTAATTAACCTTCGACCCAAAAAGAGAAGTGTAATAAGTTTGACGTCTATGTGTTTGTAATGATATTCTGTAAAAAAAAGTTGTAAAAATATATCTTTGTTTTATAACCTCAAATTTATGAAAAAAAAGGTTTTTTTTTATTAACTTAAAATTTTAACACGTGATTGTGTGCGTAGGTGCATTTCCATAGTTTTAAGCTGTTAAAACATTGTGAAAATAAATGAAATCCTTAATAATATTTTAAAAATACTTTTCTCGCAGTTTTTTTTCAGCCCATATTTACCACATCGCTTACATTTTATTACTTAAAAAGTCAATGGAACTAATATTTAATATTTAAAAAAAATTGTGATGGTTTTATCACCGGGTTTTATTATTACTCTGTAAAAAGAGTAAAGACCTTTTGTAACACGTTGTATGAAGCCGCCTGCAATACGGTTTATTGAAACCAGCGAGCAGATTTTTCGTTCGCCGATTAAAACCTACTATTTGTTTGAGTGGCGGAAGCAGTACTAAAAGTAGCTAGGGGCAGAATGTAAACACATTACTTTCACTGGCAGACAGAGCCACTGCGGGCTTACTTTATGTGCCTTGTAGAGTCTGAGATTTAAATTAGCCAGTGTAGCATTGCTGTAACACTAATATACAGGGACGAAAGTTTCGCTATTCTTATAGCACTATTTTACTAGGTAATTTTGGTATCTGTAATCGTTTTAGGACGTTTTTTGTAATCGGCAATTTTTGACTTGTACAAGATTTATTCGTAGGTTCTAGGATCTGGAATCTAGACCTTAGATCCTAAAAATAGTTTAAGCCTAGGGATTCTCAATTGACGGCCCGTTTTTAGCGAAAAACGCACTGGTGGCGTTAGTGGATATTCGATTTTTTTAGTGTATTTGATACAGGACTCGATTTTGTGCATTTTTATTGGCGCGCGGGCTATTCACTATGTACAGCGCCTTAAGGCGCTGGGCATAGTGAATTAGCTCGCGCGCAAAAAAATGCAAATAAACGATTCCTGTATCATTTAACACTAAAAAAATCGAAAATGTTCACATATCAAACCCTAGAATTAGGTGAGGGCTATCTAAAACAGCCAGTTTTGTGTTGATACCCATAACAGATTGTAAGATATTTTGTTTGAAAAAAAGTGCGTCGCCTATTTTTTTTCATCAAAAATATCTTCATAACGTTTATGAATGTCAACACGAAACTGGCTGTTTTAGATAGGTCTCACCTAATTCTAAGGTTTGATATGTGAAATTTTTCGATTTTTTTAGTGTATTTGATACAGGAATCGTTTTTGTGCATTTTAGCTAATTCACTATTTTGGGCTAATTCACTAAGCCCAGCGCCTTAAGTCCAAGTGTTACCCAGTACCTAGGTTTCAGGGCCCCGCACGCGTGCCGTGCCGTCGTCTAGACGACTTGAGTCACCTTAATTAGCGGACGTCCTTTGACCCGCGCCCCGCAAGCAGCCGCGTCAATCATCGCCTTAAAAGCGCCCTTTGACATTAAGGGTGGATGATAGCAACGTGACGGGAAATTCAAAATTTTCACACTTTTTTACATTTTGTAGCTAAACTGAGCTATTTTTGTTCAGCGATTTTCCGTTCGCGGCAATAAAACAGTATTATTTTCATTATTGTAAACAACAGAACAACAATAATTCAGCCGATTATGTGTTCTGGTCTACGAAGCAGTGGCACTGACCAAAAAACTGTTCGTAGACCAGAACACATAATCGGCTGAATTATTGTTGTTCTGTTGTTTACAATAATGAAGAGAATACTATGTTATTGCCGCGAACGAATAATCGCTGAACAAAAATAGCTCAGTTTAGCTACAAAATGTAAAAAACTGTGAAAATTTTGAATTTCCCGCCACGCTGCTATCTTCCAGCCTTAATCTCCGCTTATTATATCAACATCTCTGTTAAGTTTTTTAGAGCGTTTTGTAGCCCCTTGTGGACCCTAAAGTTATCATATAATGTCAAATCAAGGGGTAAATTTGACACTAAATTATAACTTTAGGGGTATTTATATCGATAGTGACGTAGAGAAAAATAGCTAGATTGATTCATCAATAAAATAACAATAAAATCTTCATCAATTAAATAATTGAACAAGCGAGCGAAGCGAGCGAAGTTCTCCGAGTCTACTGGAACAATCCGGCGTTTGTATGTATGTATGTATGTATGTATGAATGTTCGTTCGACGATAACTTGAGTAAATTTGGTCGGATCGTTATGAAATTTGGTAAGCGGGTAAATGAAATTAAAAGAATTTTTAAATTCGAACATGAGCCAAATCGGTCGAGGGGTTGCCGAGATATGGGGTTGTCAAGTTTATATGGGGTCGCGAGTTCACAGTTCGGGGCGAACCACTAGTATAATAAAAAAGTCCCAAACCTCCCCTTATCATAAAAACTTGAGGTATTAAATTAAGCTAACAGGATCTAACCTAACCTACACAAGGTTATGTGAGCTACAAAAGAATATTATCAATGTCTTAGGCACAGTAACCTCCACAGGGTCACTTCAGAAGAGGTGCCACTGGACGCTGTATAAATCATCTCATTACGTAGATGTTTACCTACGGCCTTTATATCTATATACCATCCTGACAAGCCTTCTCCATCTAAAACAATGTCCCAGGCACTGCAGCGCCGAGTGGTCTCTTCACACATCTAGTATGAGTGAAGGTGCCACTGGACGCTGTATAAATCATCTCACTACGTAGATGCAAAGGCCTTAGTTTTTTTTTATATCTATATCTATCTACCCATTACAGCCCTAGGTCAGCCTAAGGTTAATTTCGATATCTGCTCCGAAGTTTATTAGCGAACAAAGAGCGTCCGTCACGCACAAAGCCGGGCGTGGCGACTAGTCCGGCCATAAATCAATTTCGGACGGCGACTAAGTTCTGTAATTCAATAACAATTTGCTTTCTCTACAACAAAGAGGTTCCAGCGCGCTGGGTATTAAATAAAATGGTTCTGTTCTGTTACATTTGCACCAGATGGGAATGAACAGAAAGTCCGTGTAAATTTTCCCATTCTGTAGGTAAGCTACGAGTACTTTACTTTTTAGGGTTCTATACCTGAAGGGTGCCAAACGGGACCCTATTATTAAGACTCCGCTGTCCGTCTGTCTGTCAGTCCGTCTGTCCGTCTGTCTCTCATGAACCGTGATAGTACGACAGTTGTTTACAGATGATGTATTTCTGTTGCCGCTATAACTACAAATGCTTAAGAACAGAATAAAATAAATATTTAAGGGGGCTCCCAATACAACAAACATGATTTTTTGCCGTTATAATAGAACCGGTACGGAACCCTTCGTGCACGAGTCCGACTCGCACTTGGCCGCGTTTTGTATTTTCTAAAGCACTAACCCGTGCTAGGGAGCATTTTAAATGTAATGGCAACATCAAATTCCAATGAGAATTTTGTCTGTAAAGACAAAAGCATTGGGTGGTGTACATTAGTGCAAACTATCACATCAGATGGCGCCCGACGTCCGTAAGACGTGTATCAATGAGGTTTGGAAACTCGCATCGACAGTTACTTGGCTCGGTAGCTCAATTGGTAGAGCACCTGCACGGTATGCAAGAGGTTTCTGGTTCAATTCCTGACCAGAGCAAACATTTCAAAAATAAGATTAGTTACCCCAGCCATAGTTACCACATCAGTTCTTCTTTGAAGTTGAAGTGTGCAGGAAGTAATTATGGCAGATGGATAAAGTCCCTTGCGGAATGGTGATCCTGAGAGATCAGTTGGCAGACCACCAGCCAGATGGTCCGACGACATAGCCCAAGTATCCAGAAAACAGTGGTTGCGCCTGGCACAGGATCGTGAGAGGTGGCGTGAGCATGAAGAGGCCTTTACTCAGCAGTGGGCGTTAACAGGCTGATGATTTTGATGATGATGATAATATACAGATTAGACAGTCTTTGCGTAAGTAAAAGTAAAGTTTTGTTCAGATAAAAATAAACTTATACTATTACAGTATTCCTGCGAAACTACATGAAATTGGACAATATAATTGGACATTCTGGTTATTTCTACCTCGTTCCAGTTGGCGCTATGCCTAAAAAGGTGGACCTTCGCTAGATCACAGTAAACGCTTCATTGTAAAAAGTGTCTCCATTGTATCCGCCTTTGAAACTGATTTCACCGAAGATCGGAAAACTTTTGTCGGAGAGACTCTTCCTTTTGCCAAATTCTAAAGGAAGCCTCTCGATTTAGATCCAGTTCAACAGTTAAATTAATTTGCGATTCTGTTACTGATACTCGTGTACCGTTTGCTTACCTTGTAGGGTGGCCTGTTATGTTGAGATGTTTTAACCCCCGACCAAAAAGAGAGGTGTGATAAGTTTGACTGCTATGTGTGTGTCTGTCTATGGCACCGTAGTAGCTCTTAAACGGGTGAACCGATTTGGGTGCGGTATTTTTTTATTTGAAAGCGAGTGTTCTTACACATGTTTGATCAAAATCGGCTCAGCAGTTTATGAGATAATTATGCTTATTTGAAGTAAATTCGGGGGTTCTTTTAATTTTGAATTTAGTAGTTGTCACGACCCTTGTTTTACGAGTACAACACCCAACTTTTTAGGAATCAGTGTTACAGAGACGATACACGTTTTCTAAAATTATATTGATACGATATAAACAAATCAATGATTGTGCTTGAAAAAATAATGATGGGAAAATATCAGGTGTGCGTTATTAATTTTCTATTTTTGATTTGTCAAAGACCGCTTCAGGAGTTGGCAACATTAATATAGTAATTATTATTATTATAGTGGTTCTTTCACAGTCGGTAGCCTTATGAACCTCTATAATTGAACCCAAAAGTTGTATTGTTATTCACGTATTTATGAACACCCTGTAAAAAGAGTTATTTTGACCATTAGTTATTTTGAACGTTATGCATTTTAATTTTTATACATTTTGATCAGTAGGCATTACGAATTTAGGAGTTATGAAGTTTTACCATGTGAATTTATACATTTTGATAGTTTAGCTATTTTGAAATAGGGCGGTTTGTACTTAGGCATTCCGTGCGTAGGCCTTTTAAGATTAGGCATTATGATATGTATGTACCCAACAAAACTGTACAGTCTGGTGTACGGTCGACTAATTGTATTGTGTTTGTCACAGAGTTCTTGCGCCCGCGTCGTCGTAGACTCCAAGTTATAGTCGTGGACACTCGGATGCAGTCGGAAGTAATCGGGAAGGTTTCTCGGACCAACATGAGTTTAATTAAACTTCTTGCCGATTGTACTGGGCGATATGACGGCACTTTGGGAGTTGGAAGCGGTGTTTAGACTGTCCAAGTGAACGTCTACCGCAGTTATGCAGCTTGTTTAATGTTGGCAAAGACTATAATACGAAATAATGGCCTTCCTTGCTTTTTATCCTATGTGGTCCATTTTCACACGAGTTACACTAGGTAAAAATGTGCAATAAGTTTTGTTTTATTGATGAAAAAATATGATACAGTGAATCTATCAAGAGTAGGACATTTTTACAACAATGAAAGTGAAATCGTTAAAGCAATATAAAAACGTGCAGTGCTTACGAAAGTATAAGTTGTAAAAGAAAAGTATAACTTAATTGTAACTTCTACGAAAAAGTCAATTTAAAATGAAGCAGGAGGTTTACTCACAGTATTTTCCTTCACGGTCTGTGTGTCTGTCTGTCCCTGTGTGTATGTGGTTTTTATTCATATCTGCACCAACTACCTTCACTCAATTCCCCAGCATTTTTTCCATCAGTGGTTGCCTGGAAGAAATTGCTTTTAGCAATAAGGCCACCAATTGTACCTTGTTTTAGTTAGTTACCTTTTCCTGTCAGTATTTTTATTGGTGTGTGTACAATAAATAATATTTTATCTTATCTTTATCTTATAAAGGAACGTAACAACAAGGGCCGGTCGAATGCTCGGTCTAAGCGTGCCGTAATATTCGTACATCTGTCTGAAATTCCAGTAGTAAACTATTTGGGATTGCTTAACGCTCAGAATATCACTTTGGGTACCTCAAAGCCAAGTTACATGCATGCACGAAATAGTGCAATACACAGGGTGGCCCATTTTTAGTGGTCCTTTTATTTTGACTGGAGGAAACTTATGTTCTACCAAAAGTTATATCCCTAGTTTAAGAGCTATGATTTTTGTGAATATGTCCAATTTTGATCACAAAATCCACCATGGTGTAAAAACTATTTGATCGAATCGAATTTTTGGCATAAGAGTAGCGAAGTGATCTAGCTAGCTTGCTATGTCCCAAACTTGCATATTGTGTTCATAGGCTGACCCATTAAGGTTGGTCGTGTGTTCTACAGGAAATTTGCTTATGAGCCTAAAAAATACCTTAAAACATAATGTACATTCACTGGACCAAAAGACATGAAGTAGCTATTGACAAAACATCATAAAAATGTACATACTGTGAAGGACTCTATTTTCAAAGTTACGCTACATATTGGCCATACAGAAATCTTATTGTATGGCAAGCCAAGGTTCTGCCGATTCTTGAGCTTACTCTCGTTCAGTTGTGTCTCATAGTTTTGCCAGTTCATCGAAACAAAGTAACCAAACCGTTATTTATTTTTTTTGGCTCTCCTTTAATGTTTGTCAAATGGCTCTTGCCATGTTTTAAAATTGCACGGCCGAGATGTCTATTGCCCAGTTAATGAGACTTTGTGTACACTATTGTGAAATTGACAAAAACAGGTTTTTGGATTTCACACATAATAATATTACACACAAAATATATTGATGTCTTTGCCAATATTTATGAATCGATTCAATACCCCGTCAATTGCGACATAGATATTATTATACTCACATAGGCGGACAACAAATATTAATAACCGCCACTAGAGTTCCCGGTAAAACGTCCGCCATACAAACACATCAGCCATTATGCGAGATCGAGTGACCGATGCCGTGTCGCCCGTGACATGTTTGACATATCTGACAGGGCGATATGGGGTCGGCGGCTACTTGGCTTAGATACCGACGATTTGATCGAGAGATAGATGAGATAAGCTCGAATTACTTTGATATGTATAGTACCTACCTTTCGGAGTTTTAGGCTATACCCAAGTACAACGGACCAATGGTTTAATTAACATACCTTCCATAGCACAGAAGCGTTCATTATGGATTAGGCCAGACATATTTCAAGAGGCATTTATATTTCATAATAAATTAATTTAATTATTTATATAGTTTTAGGCACCTAACCTTTCTGTCAGGTTTTGTACCTAGAAGAAGTTATAACTATCAACTTGAAGGTTATTTTAACCACACGGGACCTTTTATCTTTCATTCAAAACTAATGTGGCTCAAAGTAACAATTTGTACTCCTTGTATTCCATAACAAACGTTGTCAAACCCAGAATACCGCATTTTAGTGAGGTCTTTGATCATAATCTCATTTGGACACAGACGTACCTTCGGACAGTTGAATACGCCGTATAAAGGTAAGTGTTCATGGAACTACAGGGATCGCATCTCTTTGTCCTCACCAAGTCACAACGCTGACTGTGACACGTTAGTACATTCCTCCCTAGTAACAGTATATGATGCCACAAAAGTGGCAGACGTCGGAAAACGCATGACTTCTTTGACGTGGAAGTGGGCAGGACACCTGGGGCCTTAGCCTGTAACACAATGGTGTATCAATGGCGTCCCAGGTAGAAGTACAAAACCGGGATTTTTTCGTAGTTATCCTACAACCAGCGAACTAATCCTCTAGAATTAGACTCATAATATTCTTTGCTGTACTACAAAAACATTAAAAGGACCGACACTGGACCGACAGCATTAATAAACCACAATTGAAACCGTCAACCGGGATCCCATTTTGGCACCATTGCGTTACGGCCCTGGCTAGACGTACCGATGGCAGATGGACAAAGTCCATTGCGGAAAAGCGACACCGAGAGTGGAAGAGATCGGTTGGCAGACACCAGCCAGATGGTCCGACGACATAGCCCAAGTAGCCGGAAAACAGTGGTTGCGCCTGGCACAGGATCGTGATAGGTGGCGTGAGCATGAAGAGGCCTTTACTCAGCTGTGGGTGTTAACAGGCTGATGATGATGATGATGATGATCAGTCCATCTAGTCGGTTTTGTGCCGCATATCCTGCTTTCAACATTACTGATGATCATCAGCCTTTCCAGACTCAAATTTCTTTACAAAACCGGTTATAAATACCCTATTTGTACGATAATTTCTTCGCGTACGTGATGCGTACATCATCGACCTGTAGGCTCTTACCCTTAACCTAGACGTCGGCCCATTAGGATTTACTCCGCAGACGGAGCGTAAAATAACTTTCATGAATACCTAAATTATTAATTCGAGACCTAACACAAGTAGTACAAAAAATAATTAAGGCTTACACACACAGCGCGGCGCCCGGTACTAATCCGCACCCTGTCCGGGGTAGGACGGAATATTTATGTTTGGTTTAGTCTTCAATATCTCATATACCTGCCCCCATAGCACGCTGGCCTTTTGTCTACTCTCAACTGTCACCTTAGCCACTGTTAACTGTCACCTCAGTAGTGTTAAGTGGCTAAGGTGCCAGTTGAGAGTAGGCAAAAGGTCAGCGTGCTAAGGGGGCTGGTTTGGTAGCCTGACTCCATAGCAAATCTTTTTGATCGAGGCTAGCTAGGATGGTATAGGTGCTGGGTAAGTCTTCTCCATCCCAGGTACTGCAGCGTCCGAGAAGTACTTTTATTTTTTTTACCCATCTAGTGTGAGTAAAGGTGTCACTGGACGCTGTATAAAACATCTCATTACGTAGATGTAAAGTCATAAGTCGATAGCAGGATAAAAAAATCCTTGCAACGAAGCTTACCTTTCTTAAAGTATGCGTTGTAATCCGTTATTTTTTGTAGCAAAACGTCAGGGTTCAGTTACAGTACAGTTAAAAAAAGTAGCACATATCCTACATATCCTTACTTCACTTTTTTTTTTTTACTTTTAATATCCAATTGTTTCTAACATAAGCAAATAAATGACTATGTCTAGCTGACCGTTTAATATCAATTAACCTTTTACTTTTTAAGTCTACTTAATAATCCAGTTGAGACAAAGTTTGTATCGTCCAGTGGGGGCACAGCGTACAGGGCACAGATTCAATTAGAAACTACACTGAAGGGCAGGGTCTGAAGCAGAGATGGACATTGGGTTTAAATAAATAGAAGCTTTAACTGAAACATAATTATTTCACAGAAAAATAGAAGGACCATCTAATTTCGCCGTACATTGCGTAACAAATTAATCTAGGAAGATCAGTATACTGACCGGCTATGCGATTTTTTCGCATGGCGTCCAATAGCATGTTTTTTCTAAAGCACTAACCCGTGCTAGGGAAAATAATAATATAGGATTGCAGGTTCAAGTCCTGTAGCGAGCAATTTTTTTAACCCCATAAAAATATTTATAGAGCTATCTCGTTATCTAGAAAGAGCTATCGACAGAGTGCACTTGCAGAGTACAATGTTTATCACCGAGTTGGTTGATCAACCAAAGCCTCCCCCAGAAGTCAGATCTTAGACCGGACGAGAGCGGGTTTCCTACGCCGCATTTTGCTGTTGATGGTCTTTATTGACATTAACTCCCAAATTCAGTCCCTCCATGTATATTTCCAACCATTTGGACGTATAATGAGCCGTTTACCAGCACAAATTCTCAAAGCATTTAATTTTCATAGAAGAACCGGAATACGGCTGTCAAATATCGCTTCTTCTCTTCTTTGATCCCTTTACTCCTCCGTGGAGTCTGGGGCTGACACAAGGGCTTTCTATTTATCTCTGTTCATCGCTAGGGGGGGTAGTTTTGGCCAAGTTGCTCCGTTCTCTTTCGTCGCAGAGAGAACGGATATCTTCCACGTCTGGGACGGTCTTCCGAAATCAAATTACAAAATTCGCTTCGCACGGATTAATTTTGTCCACGCCTGTAGGCGCCATCTATGGAATGCTTTGTGAAATTGTGCTGAAAACGGCTCATTGGCGGTGCTTCTGCTCTTGCCCAGGTAACATGCGGTGGAAGGTAGAGTCGGATGATAGAGCGCGCGAGGGGGTTTGTTTAAATTCAATTGCGAGGTGATTTATCATCGCCGGCGTGCGTGACGCGGGTGAGCGCAGGACGCTGCCCAAGGCCTGCACTGGGCGAGTAAACGCGGCGGGGAATAAACCGCGCGGTTAGTTAGCCGTATGAGATAGTGGATACCCCTGATGTCAGAGTTTTAAGGTCGCCTAAAAGGCCACTGGTATGGCTTAACGATTGTTATTAATCAACAACAACCGGGAACAACGGTTTAACGTGCCTCCCGAAGCACGAAATCGCTCAGATATTATTTCCATGCGGTTGAGCGGTGGTAAAGCGAGATACACTTGTGCATGAATGATGTGAGTCATGCGCAAGAACGCTGTCCTGTCAGGTTACGATGGCCGCCGTAGATTTGGTTTCTGTCTATAGATACTTTAATACGATATTTCTTCGGCAAAGGTAAAATTTTAGGGTTATTTAATAAAAGGCTAGTTTAAGGATGCCATCTTTAACATATCTACTTGGCCCTGCAATGGACAGGAGAGTATGAAATGATGTGGAAAATGCAGCAGAAAAAAAATCTCCTGTCTGTATCTAAAACGGACACGACAAAATTAGGCTTCCTTTGGACCATTGAGTTTTTTGTTTATTTTTATCTGATTATAAATACATACAACGAATCAGTTACAAAACATGAAGTTCTAATGAAAGGATGCAATTTATTTTTATTAATAAAATCTCAGCGATCCTATCCGCCTTCTGCTGATTGGTTATTTCTAACCATCAATCGGCGCGTGTCCCGACCGCAGTGCGAAGTTGCTAACAATTTGTCGCCAAAGGTCGGGGTCGACAGTTGGGTTCGCAAACTAATTATTCTCAATTTGAGCGAGGACCCGCCCGCTCTGCAGCCGCCCCTCGTACCCTGACCATCGAGGATAATGCTTATAATATTTAAACTAAGTTCGCCCACGACTTTCTATGTTTTTCCCATAAACACTAGCCGCCTCTTGGGGATATTCAAAATAGTTTCATTACAAAATACAAAAGGTGCAAGCTTACGAAAGTTTAAGTAAAAAAAATGTTTCTTAGAAGTATAGTTGTGCATTTCTATAGACAAAGGAGAATTTTACTTTTATAATTTTTAAACACGTTTTTACCCACGGCTTCGCCCCGTATACTATTTTATCAGTATTTGGTCTCAAAATTCAGTGAAACTCAATTTGTCTTGTCTGTCAGTAGTTATATCTATTTTATACAGCATTCTGGTTTCCGATCTTACGTTTAATTTTCGTCCTTTATTATGAGAGGGACCCATTTAATTACGACAATATTATTATTTTTAGGTATTCTTTATAAGTGCCCTGTGCGAGCGAAAGATACTTCGTATGCAGTTCAATCATAATAAAGTTCTTCGAAATATCTGGACTGGCTTCCAACTGGGAAAATTGCTAAACCTTTATGTCTAACGCGACAGAGATAAATTCTGTGCTTCTGTAATGCCCCAGCTACACTCTCCGTTTTGTCATCTTTAGCAACAAGTGATTGCCTAAGTTGCGCTTTTTTCTCACACCTATGCCCGTATTTCCGGAAAAAGTGCCTACGCATGCACATGTTGTGAGGCTACCACATTTTATGGCCTTCGACACTTCATGAATCCATTGAAGATATAATCACGCATCCATTGATTTTTGTGTTGAGTGAAATAATCTATAAATAATCTACCTCTGTGTTTTATTTATGACGACAAACTTGCTGTAGCAGTAAGTGGTATAATTTATTCAAGCGCAAGGTATGGTATCACAAACTGAATTCTTGCAAAAGAAGGACTGTATCTTTCGGCAGTTACTGAGAATCGACGCTTCATTAATTAATTTATTATACTAGTGGTTCGCCCCGAACTTTGAACTCGCGACCCTCTATCTCAGTAACCCCTCGACCGATTTGGCTCATGTTCGAACTTAAAAAATCTCTTTTCCTCATTTACCCGCCTACCAAATTTCATGACGATCCGACTACATTTACTCAAGTTATCGTCGAACGAACATTCATACATACATACATACATACATACATACATACAAACGCCGGATTGTTCCAGTAGACTCGGAGAACTTCGCTCGCTTCGCTCGCTCGTTCAATTATTTAATTAATTCGTTCGATCGTTAGTTCGTTCATTCATTCAATGTTTTACGTTTCAGGAATTCCATCATTTGTACAAAATAGCCTGAGAAAATAGCTGATCCGATACAGCTTTGTAAAATGTCCCATTCTTTTACGAACTCTAAAAATAACCCGGTTCAGTACTATATCATCGGGTTCTGAGTAAGTATTGTTATAAAAAAGCAATTACAATTACTTAATTCAGTTCAATATGTAGATAACTCTTTATTGTTATCCAGAAACGATATTACAGAAAACTTAAAAATAAAAGTGTAATACCAGTCTTATCGCTAAAAGCGATCTACAAGCTGAGCTGGTGGCTGCAGCGTTACGGAAATAGTATCGGTGAGCTAATTAATTGAACGAGCGAGTGACGAGCGATGTTCTCCGAATTAACTTGAACAATCCAGCGTTTGATTATTGGTATATTATAGTGCATGTTTATTTATGCATGTTCGTTCGACGATAAGTAGAGTAAATTTGGGTGGATCATCATGAAATTTGTGTAGACGGGAAAATGAAGATGAGCCAAATCGGTAAAGGGTTTTCCGAGTTATGGGGTTGTAAAGTTAATTTGCAATGAGCGCGCGCCTGCGCGAAAGGTGTTAGCAAAAATTTGCACATGGCGAGTTCACAGTTCAGGGTGAACTTTTAATTAAACATTTTCAGTTAGAAGATGCAACACAATTGCTAAATGCTGTCTCCATATTCAGAGCTTAATACGCAACTTACAAAAATCTTCATCCGGTCAAAAATGCCAATCGCAGATTTCCTTCGAGGAAAAAGACCATTACTTTGCTTGAATTTAAAGTGTTTTGAATTTGAATTTGAGCTGACCTTCTGCGGAGTTTGTCGAAGTGATAACGGGACACTCGGCGTTGTGATTATCCGAGTGATTACCGAATTATCGCCGGTTGTCGTGCCGTTGTCGTGACGGCCGATGGCTGATAGCTGATGGGTTGTGGCCGCCATGACAATCTTTTATCGACCATCGAGACTGGTAACCGACAAAATGAAGGGGACAAGGGACAATAAACGTTATGGTTACATGATTGGAATCGCGTATAAGTGGTTGTCAACACTTATTATTTACGTATTTCTAAATACGTCTTTATATTAAGAAACGTTCAAATGTCAAGTAATAGATAGATAGATAGATAGAAAACTCTTTATTGTACACGAAAATAATTTACAAAGGAATTCTTAAACTAATCAGTATGCATACAATTGGCGGCCTTATCGCTAAAAGCGATCTCTGCCAGGCAACCATTGGATGGATAGGACAGAGATAATATAATATTCGGTAGAATAGTGTACATAAATATAACATAGGAAAATATTTAAATATACCTAAGAAAGTTACAAATGCGGGATGTAAATATATTTACCAGTTACAAATACATAATAATACCCATTAAATAGATACAATATTATATACGTACATATTATATCAATACACAAACTAATATATATTATTATAGCCATATAGGTACTTATACCTACAGATATAATAAACATACTTATATACACCATATTGTACAATTGTACATAGATACATACACATACGATAACAACAGAAGATAATTATTGGAAATTACCAGTGAGATACAAGCTTTTTACCATTCCCTTGAAAATAGGTAGGGATTTGGCTTTTCTCACCTCCACAGGCAGAGCATTCCACAGCTTAACTGCCTGTACTGTAAATGAGGAACCGTAGAATTGGGTGGTATAGGAGGGCAAACTAAGGAGCAGGTTGTGGGATGATCGGAGATTCAGGCTATGGGTAGAATGGAGAAAATGGAAGCGTTCTTTTAGGTAGGATGGGGTGGCTGGATTGAACAGAATGCTGTACAGGAGAAACAAAGTGTGTGCATTCCGGCGGAGACGAATGGGGAGCCACTTGAGCTTATAGCGATAGTCTGAAACGTGGTCATATTTACGTAAACCAAATATGAACCGTATGCTGAAGTTTTGAAGTCGCTCAAGTTTAGTTAGCTGCTCTTCGGTAAGGTCGAGATAGCAGGTGTCAGCGTAGTCGAGAATCGGTAAGAGGAGTGATTGAGCTAGCGCAACTTTAGTAGCAGTGGGTAAAAAGTTACGGAGTCTCCTTAGCGAGCCTGCGGATGCAAACATCTTCCGGCTCACCATATCTAATTGAGCTTTCCAGGACAGAGTAGCATCAATCATAACACCCAAATTTTTCACCACAGAGCTAAATGGTATTACAACTCCATTAAACTGGACTGGAGGAAGTAAGTGTTCGTCAACCCTGGAGATAAAATACGGACTCCCAATTATTATAACCTGCGTCTTGGTTGGGTTTACTTTGAGTCCATAGGACTCGCTCCAATCAGAGATACGCGCGAAGTCATTGTTCGTGATATCAATGGCTGAACTTAGATTGTCTAGAGAAGCCTGCGTATAAATTTGTAAATCGTCTGCATAAAGGTGGTAGGAAGAAGAAAGTCGACGAGAGATACTGTTGATAAAAATGGCAAAAAGAAGCGGAGACAGCACACCACCTTGCGGTACACCGGCAGATATTCCACACCATCCAGAGAAAGAATCTTCAATACGAATACGCTGCCGGCGCCCGTGTAGATAACTACGAAACCAGTCAATTACCGTAAAAGTAATGGAAGAGTGTTATATCTTTCGAAGGAATTTATTTAATTCAACAAGCTGGAACACTGTTCACAAGTATGCATACATAAGTCTGTTGAAGTAATACATGCTAATTTATGTACGTCAGGTAAGATCGCGAAGCTCAAAAATAAGGTCTTTTTTTTTTGTAAGTTGGAAACAAATGCTTGTGAAACCAGTGTGTTCCAATACAGTAAAGACCCGAGATTTCCTCTTGTCGTCTCAAAAGCAAGGAACCCTGAGAAGGTGTTATTCCCCGGCCTCTATCAGTTTATTGTGGACGTTATCTCGTTTAGTGTAAACTGTGCAGTAAACTCCCGGCGGGCGCGTTTGCGAAGCCCGCTCGTTCGCCCTAATGGCGGATTTCGCGTGAAGCCGTCTTTGCAAACGCACTCGACGCTTGCCCACGCGAGAAACACCCCTAATACCCGCGTACCAGAGTCCATCTCAAGTGCAGGCCCCTGGTAGTGTGGTCGGCTGGTACCGTTTTGGCGTGTAATGTTATGACATGTTATAGTTCGTGCCGGACATTTATAAAATGTTATCTGTGGGACGGTGCGCGTTGTGTCAGTGAAGCCGATCTTGGTTTCTATCTATCTATGTATCACGCTCGTAAGTGGTTTCTGTAAATAAATAAAAATAGCAACTTCACGCTCATATCCCCGACTAAAGGGTTAGCAGAAGCAACAGTTAAAAATAACCAGTTTGCTTATTTTATAAAAAAAATCCGCAAAATGTATGAAGCGCAAAAAGTATAATGGAAAAGTACTTATAATTTGGTATAAGTGTCATACTGCCGGTTTCTGAATGGAGAAATTCGCTAAGCAAATGGGTAAGTATCGTCCTGTCTCTGCAGATTTCTCACAAAAGAGCGCGACAGAGCGATACGTAAGTATTTGCTGAGTAAAATTCTCAACTCAGAAACCGGGCCTTTAGCATCCAAAATAATGAGAAACCCTTTTCTCATGAATGTGTCTTTCAATAACACAATCACGTAAGAAATAATATTATCCTTGTATTTCATATTACGACGATGTTCTAATGTCTGGGATGATATTAAAAATAGCTGAAAAGACATGAAAGTCAGGGAATGAGGTATTAAGTTTCTGGGTGGAAACGACGGTGGAATGTCAATAGATAATATTGAACACGCAGTCAAAGCTGCGTAAGAGGTAGCGCGATAGAACATGGAGGCATGAAAGCTTGATTCTCCAAGACACAATTATTTTTAGTTTGGGGTTCAGAGTTGACTCAAGTTAACGTTAAAGTTATTTTTTCTGACACAATAAAAAAAACTTTTATTTGTTTTTGTAATAGAACTATATTTAAAAATAAAAACTCTAAAGAATCGAGACACTCAAAATAATTTTACTTGCGTCATCCGGACTTGCACCTACGATATTGGTGATCCTCAATGCTTAAGGGTAGACGATAGTAACGTGGCGGGAAATTCAAAATTTTCACAGTTTTTTACATTTTGTAGCTAAACTGAGCTATTTTTGTTCAGCGATTTTTCTTTCGCGAGAATAAAACCGTATTCTTTTCATTATTGTAAACAACAGAACAACAATAATTCAGCCGATTATGTGTTCTGGTCTACGACAAGTTTTTTGGGCAATACCACTGCTTCGTAGACCAGAACACATAATCGGCTGAATTATTGTTGTTCTGTTGTTTACAATAATGAAAAGAATACGGTTTTATCCTCGCGAACGAAAAATCGCTGAACAAAAATAGCTCAGTTTAGCTACAAAATGTAAAAAACTGTGAAAAAGCCATCCAACCTTAATGGTATAGTGAAATGTCCGCCATTTTAAAAAAATCGCATATTTCCGGCTAACGTTAAAACATGTCTCAATCGACAGAGGAATCAATTATAAAAATTAACTATTCTTAGTAAAAAATACGAAAGTGATATACTTTGGGAAATATAAGGGTTTAAACATTTGTTTGAGCATAAAACAACTTGGTTGTAAAAAAACTCTTAGATCAACAATTTAATATTAAAGCCGCGTTTTCACTTAAAATTACTTATAACGAGAGTACCGTCCAAGTAAGACAAGGCTTCTGATCTGCCGGCCTTTTATTTAATTTCCATCCAAGGCAATTTTGACGATTAGAGCTCCGTCCTAGTTGATGTTTTTGCGCCCATAGACAAAATATCAGAAGAACCGACCAATCAGAAGCCCCGGCTCTCTTGGACGGTGCCCGTCAATCTCGTCATAGAGTAAATTGTACTCTTCGTTTTATTGTAATTTGACTGTGAAAACGCGGCTTTAGTGTAAAACAAAAGAGTTTCCAAAATGTGCGTAGGTTTTATTTCTTAGGGTCGCATTTTTCTCAAGTTTCATGTTTTCTTACAATCATTAATAGTACATTACTGCCGCGATCTGTAATGGGTGCGTTTCTGGCGCGCTTTTGATGGCCGACAGAGTGCAGCGTAGCGCAGCTTAAGGCCATTACAGCGTGGTCAGCATTGCAGCCCTTAATGGACAAGCTTTATAGCGCGGACAGCAAGGGCTGCAATGATGACCAAGCTTGAGGGCCGAGAGCGTAGCTAAGCTAAGCTCCAGGCCATCATAGCGTGGCCAGCAGCGAACTCATTGCAGACCATGGCGTGTATAATGCTTTACTCAAACAAAGCGAGTAATTGATAAAGACCTAGGACCTAGGTCCTAAGTTCTAGGTCATAGGTGCTAGGGCCTGGGTCCTAGGTGCTAGGTGCTAGGTCCTAGGTGCTAGGTCCTAGGTCCTAGTTCCTATATTATCATTATCTTATCTTTATCTTTATCTTTATCTTTATCTTTATCTTTATCTTTATCTTTATCTTTATCTTTATCTTTATCTTTATCTTTATCTTTATCTTTATCTTTATCTTTATATTATCTTATATCCTAGGTCCTAAGTCATAGGTCCTAAGTCTTATGTCCTAGATCCTAAGTTCTAAGTCCTAAGTCCTACGTTCTTAGTTCCTAGGTCCTAGATTCTAAGTTCTAAGTCCTAGGTTCTAGGCCCTAGGTCCTGGGATCTAGTCCTAAGTTCTAAGTCGCAAGTACCAGGTCCTAGGTCCTAGGCCCTTGGTCTTACGTCCTAAGTCTTAAGCCGCAAGTCGCAAGTCACAAGATGTATAAATCATCTCATTACGTAGATGCAAGGGCCTTAGTTTTTTTTCTGTCAGTTGGGGCAATTTTCATCACTGGCCTTTTTAGTCTGATGACCTTCGGCTATCCTGCCCGTGCAGGGAAAAACTTAAAGAAAAAAAAAAAATCCCTGGCCTTTAATCTAAACCAAATACATATTGTAGCTTTATTCGCTGCTACGGGCCTATGCACACATGCTTTACCTTCAATATGTGTTGTGTGTGTCGTCGTTTTTTTTTTCTTTGAGGTTTTGTGTTCCAAGACTTTTCTTTTATCAACATGGCGGTCTGTAGTTTTGCTCTAGGCAAAACTGAATTTTGAAACCACTAAATCTCCGTAAGTATATCGTTTCAGACATTTTTCCTAAGAATGTTTTCGTCTTATTTTTTTTACTCCGTGTTCAGCGCCATCTACTTTTAGATATTATTACTGTTAGGGGCGCCATCTATCTGTTCAACGCGGAGACACTAAAGGGGCTACCGAGCCGTATAGTTCCTCCGCCTTGACAGACAAGTGGCGCCAATTGATTTATATAAAACTAGTTTGCAGCCTGCGCGCTGCCTCTTTTTAACGCCATCCGGCAGCCAGCCATTACCTATTACACGATATTGCTAATTTACAGGCCTTCTTTTCTTCACATCCAACATTTTGGTGACCCCTTTGAGCTTGGGTGCCGCCGACCTGCCTGGGATTCGCCGACAACGCCGCCTGCGCCGCCGACACGCCGCCGACACGCCGCCGACGACGCCGACACGCCGTCACGCCCACACGAACTCGCGCGGCGCGTAACCTGCCAACAGCAGCGGCGCGCGCGCGCCACGTTGCCGCCCCTACAGGCCGCCCACCCTGAACACGCGACGAAGCCAGCCAAGCAGACCTGCCGAGCCCTGCCCGCCCGCTGCGGAGGATTCCACAGGCTGCCAAACGCTGCGCAAAATCCAGGTTTGGCTACCACGACACAGCGAAGAACTCGTGGTGAGCCAATCAGATTCTATACCAAGTGCCGACAGTTAGCAGCATCAACAGCGTCACATTTCCAAGCTGCGCGCGTGGGAACCGAGTGCCACGCCGCAGTCTATTCGACGCATCTACGACGTACCTAGAAGCAGGCCGCGAGGGTGGGAACCGAGTGCCACGCCGCGGTCACGACGCATCTAGGACCCTACACGCATGTGCTGCGTGACAAACCGATTTAGCATCCTAGAAGCAAGCTGCGAGGGTGGGAACCGAGTGCCACGCCGCGGCCACGACGCATCTAGGACCCTATACGCATTTGGTGGGTGATTTACTGTTTTTAGCAACCGAGCTAGCAACCTACGAGGTGGGAACCGAGTGCCACCCCGCAGAAAACCGACGAAAAATCACCAACCACGTGCCGAGAAACCGAGACGAGGCTGGACCAGGCTGGAGGCCGACAGAGAGCAACGGAGAAGAAGAACCAAATAAGTGAGCTGGTTTCCTTTTTTTCCCCCAATCCTAACCTCACTTTCTACCGAAACCAATTAAATTATTTTAAATTCAATCAGTGCTTAAAACTAGAGTCAAAATGTCAGCGTCTGAGTCAGAATCGGACAGAACATCAGAGCTGCGCCAGCTGCAGCTTTCAAAACGCAGTAGGGCGGCCCATAGAGGAAAATTAACAACATTTGTCAAATTTGTTAACTCGTTACCCACCCCCCTAGCGGCCGACGATGTATTGAATTTGGAGCTACGTATTCAAAACATAAATTCCACGTACGCTAAATTCGATACAATCCAAGGCAGGATAGAAACTTTATCTAGTGAGACCGAGACTCTAGTCAAAGAACGTAGCGAGTTCGAAGACTGCTACTTTCAAGCCGTATCGAAGGCTACAGGTCTGATAAATACCTACAATCATTCTGAGGTTAGGAAACCAAACCCAGAGCCACGAGCCTCTGAAGTAACCGACTCAATTAAATTTCCAGAAATATCCCTACCTACCTTTGCAGGCAATTTTAAAGAATGGCTAGAGTTTAGAGAAACATTCGACGCCCTAATTAATAAAAGTTCGCTAAGCCCAATTCAAAAATTCAAATACCTACGCAGTTGTTTACATGGCGGTGCGCTGGAGGTTGTCAACTCGATTGAATACACATGCGAAAACTATGCAATGGCGTGGAAGTTGTTATGCGAACGCTACAACAACCCCAGATTGCTCGTATCCAATCACTTAAAATCACTTTTTGAAGTCGAACCAATTTACACCGAAGAGCATAACTCACTCAGGTCCCTTTTAGATAATATAAACAAACATTTACGCTCGCTCCGATCGCTGAATGTACCTACCGACGAGTGGGACCTGATTATAATTTATTTTATGGTCGCTAAATTGCCAGTGACACTCCAAAACAAATGGGAGGAACGCCAGGATCCTAAAGAACTGTCTTCGTTGCAGGAATTCAAGAGCTTCCTGAGGAAACGTGCTGATCTTCTGGACACTATGGCATCCAGAGGGCCAGAACGGGGTCCGGTACAACAGTACACGCCAAAGAAGTCCCTGGTAAACACGTCCTCAAGGCCAAATCCTACCCAGTCCCACCAACCGATCAAATGCCCGCAGTGTAAAGGTAGGCACTACATTAACCAATGTCAAACGTTCCTGGCTCTGAATGCAATGGCACGCATTCGCGCAGTAAAAACCTTCAAATTATGTACCAATTGCCTAGGGACGAACCACGAAACTTCTGCTTGCCGATCGACTACATGCCGCTATTGTAGAGGTAAGCATCACACATTACTCCACATCGATCAGACACGACTGACCACACAACCGAATACGAGTGCATACACGCACACACATCCAAACCAAAATACATTTCATCCTTTTCAGCCCAATCACGAGGGCTTGCGATTAACCGACGCAACAATTCCGAATACAGTGCAGTACACATCTACGAGTGAACGCACGCAAGCGCAACCGAGCGCCATACACGCATCATCAATGCGCACACACACCAACACTACTACATCGAAAAAGGCAGATTCACAAAACAAAACTGTTTTTCTAGCGACTGCTATTGTTCGGGTCTACGACCACCAAAATACACCGCATACCCTGCGCGTTTTATTGGATTCTGCCTCTCAATCCAATTTTATTAGTGAACCTGCTTACCGGCTGTTAAAATTAGCAAAACACAAAGTTGACATGCAGGTAATAGGATTTAACGATAAATCAACCGATATTAAACATTATTGCGATCTCGATCTCGAGTCATTCAACCGACGATACCAAACAAAGTTGACCTGTTTGATTGTGCCAAATATTTGCAACCTACCGAATTACGATATTTCAATCGAATCATTACGCATTCCACAGCACATCGAGCTGGCGGACGAAAACTTCTGCTCAGCGGGTGAGATTGATATTTTGATTGGAGCGGAGCTGTTTTACGAACTATTATGTCCTGGACAGCAACGAATAGGCGATGGGTATCCCACGCTGCAGAAAACCAAATTAGGCTGGATACTTTCCGGCGCCTTTTCCGCTACACCTGGATCAAAGCAGGTACAGTGCAATTTATCTCTAACCTCAAAACTTAAACATTTTTGGGAAACCGAGGAGTGTAGTGAAACCTTCAACCCTTTTAGTGAAACCGAAAGTGTGTCACAGTTGTCAAATGATGACACACAATGCGAGAAGGTGTTCAATACACATTCCCGCACCTCTGATGGCAACTTCGTAGTAAATCTCCCCCTAAAGGCCCCTGTAACGTCCCTAGGAGAGTCCAAGGGTGCTGCTAAACAAAGATTTCTCTCTCTAGAGAAGAGATTTGCTCGAGACGACCAGTTCAAACAAATGTACACTCAATCTATGCGAGACTTTGAACAGGCGGGACGTATGGAGAAGATTAAAGATTCTGACGTCCCTCTTAATTACTTGCCTCATCATGCTGTTGTAAATTTAGAGAAAACCACCACCCCTTTGAGAATTGTGTTCGATGCCGCAAGCTCCACGTCATCAGGCTATTCATTAAACGATATTTTATACAAAGGCACAATTAAACAGGACACTCTTATCAATATTTTATTGCGATTCCGATTACACAAATATGTCATTAATGCTGACATACAGAAAATGTTTTGTTGTGTGTATCTAGCCCCTCAACACCAAAACCTCCAATGTATTCTTTGGCGAGAAGAACCTCACAAGGAATTGCTAACCTACAAACTAACGACACTGAGTTTTGGTCTCAAACCTGCTCCACACATAGCCACACGTTGCTTATTACAATTGTCACAAGAAGCTCACGCGTCTTTACAACAACACATTCCAGCCACATCATCGGCCGCTCAGCCATCAGTGACCGCCAAAGCGGCCACATCGATCGCAGAGCAGTTCTACGTGGACGACCTACTCTTCGGAGGTGACAATGAGATCGAAGTCACGCAGGTATCACGGGAGATCGACAGAATCCTGAAAGGAGCCAACTTTCATCTACGTAAGTGGAAATCCAATTCATTACAGATACAAAGTGCACTTTCTACACAAAAAGACACTCCCAGTACAAACAACCAACAACCAGTAGGTTCGCAATCACAAAACATAGCATTTGGGGACAAATCACACAAAATACTAGGACTAGAATGGTCTAATTCTGACGACAGTTTACTTTATTCCATTGATTTAAAGCCAATACCGAAAAATGTAACAAAACGAGTTATATTATCACGATTATCAAGCATTTTTGATCCCTTAGGATTAATTGGTCCAATATTAATTGTTGCCAAGTGTTACATCCAACAACTGTGGGTAGATAAATCTGATTGGGACCAACCGATTACTGAAAACCTACTAGAAGAGTGGTCGAAGTTTTATAACAAACTTCACCACCTTAATAAATTAAAAATCCCACGTCACATAACCATAAATAATCATGTCACGATTGAGTTGCATGGCTTCTCAGACAGCTCCAACCGAGCCTTTGGCGCTGCCATTTATGTGCGCACGATGAACCGACACGGCCACATAATGGTGAGACTGCTTTTTGCAAAATCCCGAGTAGCACCAATTAAAACACAAACAATCCCGCGGCTTGAGCTAAGCGCGGCGTTGTTATTGGCAACCAATATGCAAGCAGTACAAACTGCACTTAAAATACCTATAGACAAAGTAAAATGCTGGTCTGACTCAACAATTACATTGGCCTGGATAAATACAGAGCCTCATAAATTAAATACATTTGTAGCAAACCGAGTTACAAAAATTCAAGCTTTAACCGACTCATCCAGTTGGAACTGGGTCTCAACCAACGAAAACCCAGCTGACTTGCTATCCAGGGGTGTGTTTGGGGACAAATTAGTTAACTGTACTAAAACGTCAAAACTCTGGTTTGAGGGACCATCATTTTTAAGTAAACCGTCCGAGGAATGGCCTCAAACCAACAAACAGTCTCTCACTCCACTACCTGAACTCAAACCAAAACACAAAACTCTTTGCAACACAACACAGGGTAGCGATAGCAACAAAGATAGCCTCATAAGTACCCTTATATCAAAATATTCAAGTGATATAAAATTATTTAAAATTTTTGCATACATTTTACGATTTGTGCACAATTGTAAAACCAAACACGATAAGTGCATCGGTCCAATTACCTACGAAGAGCGAAAAGAATCGACTCTTTTTTTAATGAAGTTTGCTCAAAGAGAATCGTTCCCTATCGAATGTAAACTCCTTCAGAGTCATCTTGAATTACCAAAGGGTTCAAAGATACAAGATCTCAAGCCATTTATGGAGAATGGTCTCATGAGAGTTGGGGGACGGCTGAGCCAATCCCAATACCATTATAATAAAAAACACCCAGTCATACTACACAGTGATCACACTCTTACACAATTATTAATGAGGAATGAACACATTCGCCTCATGCATGCTGGGCCACAGCTTCTGCTCGCCAGCGTGAGAGAAAGCTTCTGGCCAATCAAAGGTAAGCACCAAGCCACAAAAATTGTACGCGAATGCGTTACATGCACCAGAGCCAAGCCAGTTACACCGACGCCTATTATGGGCGATTTACCTAGCAACAGGGTAAACCCCTCCCCCCCCTTCCTCACCACGGGTTTGGACTATGGAGGGCCCTACCTTCTTAGAGACCGACGAGGGCGTGGTTACAAAACTTACAAGGCTTATATAGCCGTTTTTATTTGCTTTATAACGAAGGCAGTTCATTTTGAGCTCATTACAGGCATGGAAACCGAAGCGTTCCTCGCAGCGTTTCGGAGGTTCACAGCGAGAAGAGGTAGACCACGCGAAATGGTGAGTGATAACGGTACCACCTTTCAGGGAGCTAATAACGATTTACAGGAGCTTTATAATTTTCTTGCCATTAATTCAGACGAGATGACAGCTTCCTGCACCAATTTAGGTATAAAATGGAAATTTATACCCGTCTATTCTCCGCATATGGGTGGCCTGTGGGAGTCGGCTGTCAAAAGTTGCAAATTTCACCTAAAGAGGATTTTAGGTCAGGCCCTTCTTACCTACGAAGGTTTTTCCACTATTCTCACTCAGATTGAAGCAATATTAAATAGTCGCCCCCTGTGTCCCATACCATCTTCCGATACCGAATTAATCCAAGTCCTTACACCAGCTCACTTCCTTATTGGGAGACCACCAACAACGTTGCCAGACTACAATTACGAGGAAGTCCCTACAAACCGACTGAAATATTTCCAACAACTTCAACAGATGTATCAAAACTTCTGGAGAAGTTTCACGAGAGACTACGTCGGGCTTCTCCAGCAGCGGACAAAGTGGCGCAGCTCCAAGGGTCCCAGCCTGGCCGCCGGCACTGTGGTGCTGATAAGGGAAGACCGACTTCCCCCGTGCCAGTGGAGGATGGCCAGGATAATCCACACACACCCTGGACCCGACGGAGTGGTTAGGGTAGCCACAATGAAAACTTCCAATGGAGACATCATCAAGCGATCATTCTCAAGACTGTGTCCTCTACCGATTGATACAGAATAAGTGATATTTAGATTATAAGTTAAAACTGTTTTGTCTAATACCTAATTAAGTTCAAATGTTTGTGATACTTTCATACCGAGAAAGAAGAAAACAAAATATTTACTGATCCCTCAGACAGAACCCTTCCTCCCTTCCAGTGTTTTGTGTGACTTTATTATAATCCTGGGGAACATTGGATAGGTAGGTAAACATGCCTATGTTAAAGGTCAAACCAAATCAAGTCAATTGTAACTTCAAACAAGTATTTGTAATTCATTATTTTCTTTGGGGGTACAGTAAATAATAACTAAACAATTTATATTTTTTAACCTTTATTATTTTTCTTTGTGTTCAGAAAATAATAACTTCAGTAAATTCCTATTTTTTGTCACAAAATCTTTGGGCACAATAGGTAGGTACCAAATAAATCTTAAAATAATTATATTTCAACGCCGGAGCATGTTCAGCGCCATCTACTTTTAGATATTATTACTGTTAGGGGCGCCATCTATCTGTTCAACGCGGAGACACTAAAGGGGCTACCGAGCCGTATAGTTCCTCCGCCTTGACAGACAAGTGGCGCCAATTGATTTATATAAAACTAGTTTGCAGCCTGCGCGCTGCCTCTTTTTAACGCCATCCGGCAGCCAGCCATTACCTATTACACGATATTGCTAATTTACAGGCCTTCTTTTCTTCACATCCAACACTCCGTCTATTAAGATATGTTTCGTCCTAAGCTGGAAGATTTTATTTAAAATCAAAATCTCTCCGACCCCATAGGAAAATGTCGGACTGAAAACTTCAATCTCCATAGAAAAGCGGATCTTAATACTCTAATATCTTCATAACGATATCGTTTTAGACATTTTTCCTAAGAATGTTTTCGTTTTATATTTTGTTTCTCAGTCTAATAAGCTAGGTTTAGTTGCAAGCTGAGAAATCGTGATTTTTTTAAAATGGCGGCGGTGTCACTATGTAACTTGCCATACAAAATGTTGGAAGCTCTTTTGAATTTCCCGCCACCTTGCTATCGTCCACCCTTAAATGATTGTGACTATCACTCAAAGGTGGTGGAGAGCAGAATTTTCTATTGAGTTCGATACGAATCAGCTTGTGCATAGCTTCAGTCATAAGAACCTTGCATTAAAAAAAATACACTTGAAGCAAAACAGAGGTAACCTTTTAACCAGTTGGGTGGTAAGAGGTCTGAAGCTCATCTCACTAAAGTATACTGGAAATATTTCATTTATTAAAGGTTGAATCCACGACCCAATTCCGATTAGAATATTCCTGATATTTCCCGTTATTTCGTGTAAAAGAATATACGCTTAGTAACTGTAATAAGGCACGTAGCCGTGCTACGACGTAGCTAATGTCATTTGGTACGTGCTACGCCGTAGCCCTAGCGCTACGAGCGCCGAAAACGAAAATTATGAATGGCGTGTGTACATTATGGATTAAGCTCTGACGCGGCATGTTTTATTTTTACCCGACTGTACTGTCCAAAGGAGGGTTATGTTTTTCACCGTCATGTATGTATTTATCTATGTATGTATCAGCGCTCACAGCCTAGTTGGACTAGCCGTTCTTAATCGATTGGCAAAGTTAAGCAACAACGGCCGCGGTCAGTCCATGGATGGGTGACCGCTAGTGGCAATAATATCTGAGCGCTTCCGTGCTTCGGAAGGCACGTTAAACCGTTGGTCCCGGTTGTTGTTGATTAATAACCATCGTTAAGCCATGTCAAAGACCCTTTGGGTGGCCTAAAAACTCTGACACCAGAGGTGGCCACTACCTCATACGATTACCTACCACCTATTTATGTATGTCCATTCCTATGTTCCCACCTACAGCTTAAACACGATCCGATTTGAACAAATGAGGTGTCATTGAATTGGTCTTACCGCTGCAAGTGTCATAGGATATTATGACGTCATCAAAAAACCAATAAGGCAATGAAGTGAAGAGACCACTTGGCGCTACAGTGCCTGAGACATTGTTTAAGACGGATTAGACCAGGTACCCGATAATGGCGCTAGTCTTAGCTGCTGAATCCATTGGCACACTGGTATCAAATATCAATGAACTCGCCGGCTGTTTTTCATATATTCAAAGAAGGTTTCAAAGTCATTTTGTTTTTATTGTAGGCTCATTTAGCATCCTTCTGCTCGTTTTACAAAGGCTAAAAAAATGTATCATTGAAATTAGTTCTGAAACTCAATAAACGAATTCTCTCACTAGGTTTGCTAGAATGAACGTTAGGTTAGGTTATCGTATGAGGTAGAAGAGTTTTTAGAATAGAATAGAATAGAATAGAAAAATATTTATTTGCCAAAACAAATTTTTACATGCAAGAAAAAGTAGATTACATAATAGATAAAACACAGTTTATGACAAAAAGGAAGCATTTCAGCATCTGCTGTAATTGAACTTCAATTACAGCGCCGGTTTTCAAATACTCCCTTCATACTAATAAGGTTTAGGCCGCCCAAAGAGCCTCTGACATGGCTTAACGATTGTTATTAAACAACAACAGCCGGGATCAACGGTTTAGCGTGCCTTCCGAAGCACGGAAGCGCTCAGATATCATTGCCACTAGCGGTCACCCATCCATGGACTGACCGCGCCAGATGTTGCTTAACTTCGCCAATCGATTAAGAATGACTAAACTCTAATTTTTAATTCGAGTCCACGGAATGACAGTTGCTAGTATGCTACTGACAGATAAAGCCTTTGTAGCAACTGTCATTCCGTGGACTCGATTAAAAAATTAGAGAATAGTCCAACTAGGCTGTGAGCGCTTCGTGAATGAACGTTATCAATTGAAATTATCAACGCAATCGCGAAATAATTAATTCGAATGGAAAACGCACTATTCCTGGTAATCACGATTAGCGCTAGTCTAATGAATCCATTGGCGCGCACTACTTCGTTATCAGGTGTAAATGAACTCACTGCTGAAGCCCCGAGGTGCCCCATGCCCCGTGCCCCGTGCCCCGTGCCCCGTGCCCCGTGTGACGTCACCGTGATTGATTGATGACAGTGCCCCCGTGCCCCCGCGGCCCCGCGCTCCGGACACATTAGTACAGACTGAACCAGAAGTATGGTTTTTCACATTGGCATAATCTACAGGGTGCACTCTAAGTCGATAGCGGAACTTTAAGTAGGCTGTCTACTGATCAATACAAACAACTTGTACTAGGTGGCGACAAAAATGGAGCGAAAAAAATATCAGCTGTTTCACACATTTGGCGCAGTACTGAGTCGACCTTTTGTATGGGACAGCTGATATTTTTTTCACTCCATTTTTTTCGCCACCTAGTACTAGTTGTTTGTATTGATCAGTAGATAGCCTGCTTAAAGTTCCCCTATCGACTTAGAGTGCACCCTGTAGAGCTATAAACCATTTTCAGTTTCTTTCTAAAGCGCTAACCCGTGCTACGGATTTTCCTAAGGTTAAAAATTCACTTTGTCCGTAAGACGAGTATCAATGAGGTTGGAAAAACGTCGAAAGTTACTTAGCTCGGTAGCTTATTAATTTGGTAGAGCGCCTGCACGGTATACAAGAGCAAGAGCTTGCGGGTTCAAGTCCTGTCTCGGGCGAATTTCTTAACCTTATAAAAGCCTTAATTTATAACCTTATAAATCTAGAGCTATTATAGTTTAAACAATGTGGATAACCAGAAATGAACCTCCAAAATAGCACTAAAATGGTGTCCTATTGGAATACGGAAGAGATGCAATATGGAATGGAATTTAGTGAAAACTCTACTTACATGTGAATACCTAGGAATAAATTCCGCACAAGAAAAAACAACCACTTTTGACTTGTGCATTATTTATTCGTGGGTTCTAGGATCTGAAATCTAGGCCTTAGGTCCTAAAAATTGTTAAGCCTAGGAATTCCTATTTGACTATGCCCACGCTATGCCTTTAATTTCCCGTCGTTCAAATTATTGTATGGTCTAAGTCGTACTTCTTCCGTATCCGTATAGTGGCGTGGTATTGCGGTAATACATGTATCTAGAGCACAATTTGCAGAACCAAGGCGTTAACCTCAATTTCTTACAGTGGAAGAAATACAGTGTATTAGACAAGGAATACCTTGCTGTATTTTGATTATGGGCTTGATACCATAGACTTACTCTGCGAATACTAATACAGTGGTTATACCTTTCTTGGTAAATTACACCCCTTTTTATTTATTAATATATTTTTAAGAATTACACCCCTACCCCAAGCAATTAGTGGAGTTGTAGTCGTATTATTCTTTACATAAAATATCATGGGAAACTAGAACATCCAGTATGAACAATATAGAACAAAACTTGTTTGTAATCGAATTTAAAAGTTGGCATCTTTCAGGAATAAAGCTATTTAAAAATCACCATGTATTGGAACAACAGCTGCAGCGTTAAAATTACATGCAGGATAAGTAACCATAATATTCTAAATTGATGCTATTGCTTCGCAATTACGCCAATATTAGCTTTGTCTGAAATTTTAAAGATAAAGTTACGAAACAGAGATCTTGTTCATTGATTCCTCATGGCTGAAGATCGCGACCATATCGTACTCGCTTCCATTGGGAGCGGTCTTCCGTCATATGAACTGCCCGGTGAATGCTTCCTCCAGCCGCTGCCCTTATCGCATCAGACCATCTGGTTGGTGCCCTTCCCCTCAATCGTTTGCTATTCACCTTGCTTGGAGGAACGCATGATTTGTCCAAAGAAGCTGAGGGTCTTTTCTTAGCATATACCGGTAAAGTAGGGCTATTTGGAATTGTTGGACTAATTGCTACCAATAGCTATAAAATATTTGGCTGCATGTATTTTTTCTCCTAGCAATGGTAGACAAAAATCTGATACACCTGGCATAAGATTTTGTTCTACGATTGCTAGGAGATTGCCTTATATCTAAGGGTGGTATTCTAGAATGCTACTTAAACTCAGTTCAAACTAGAACGCTACGTAAACTCTGTTTAAACTCAGTTCAAACTAAAAAGCTCCTTGAACTCTGTTTAAACTCAGTTTAAGGCTGGAAGATAGCAGCGTGGCGGGAAATTCAATTTTTTTGAATTTTCCGCCACGTTGCTATATTCCACCTTTAAGTAGAGTTTACTAGTGTCGACTGTCGATAAAACAGTGCATGTTTTGATTTGAATATCCCTCCCTTCATATCAAAACATGCACTGCTTTATCGACAGTCTGAACTCTGTTTAAACTGCGGTTAAGTAGCGTTCTAGAATACCACCCTTAACTTTACTTAAACTGAGTTTAAATAGAGGTCAAGTCGCGTTCTAGTTTGAACTGAGTTTAAACACAGTTTAAGTAGCGTTCTAGTTTGAACTGAGTTTAATAAGTATTGTTCAAGAATACCACCCTTAGAGTTCCAAATAGCCCCACTTTATGGTAGTAGATAAGCGTTTATGGATTTTGATTTCTTTAATTCGGAACCCAAAGTTTTTTGTTCGAAAGTCCGTTATTGGCTTAATCTTATCTTTAGACAATATTGAGAAAGTGATTTAAATATTTTTTATTTTGGTCCAGTAGTTTTGTTTTTATGCGCCAAAATGTTTTGTTCCTATGACCGCCAACAGTATGCAGACCGTGGCGTGACGTCATGAAACTGTATCTTTGAAACGTTGTAAAATCCAAACTATAGAATCAAAATAAAAAATATTGAAATTAGTTTCTTATAATAGCCAAAAGTTTTGAATAAGCCAATAACGGACTTTCGAACAAAAAACTTTGGGTTCCGAATTATGGACACGTTTGTGCGCTTCGTAACAGAGATGGCTAGTTACAACTACGGTTAGGTCAAAAGTCAAGTTCACTAAGTGGTGCCCTTCGGGTGTCGTCCCAAAGACATATTATAGTACAGTCGCCAGCGACCGTTTAATTTTCTTGAAAGGTTACCGGTTCCCCTTTTGATATGTTGTAAAGCACGTCATTCTGGGTACAAACATCTAATTTTTGAAGGTCCTAACCCGCCGCATCAATGAGAAATTTAAGGTCAAAGTTACGAAAAAATGCACTTAATTCAGAGTAAAAGGTTACCGGTTCCCCTTTTGATATGTTGTAAAACACGTCATTCTGGGTACAAACACCTAATTTTTGAAGTTCCTAACCCGCCGCATCAATGAGATATTTAAGGGTCCGTATAAGGCTAACTAGCGCCACCAATGTTGAAAAAATCATATCTCGCTTCAGAAGAAGTTTCTGACAAAATCCTAAGATGAGCTCATGCGCCATGCTTTTCTAGATTTTTAAGTGTGGGTACCCAACTCAATTTCTAGTCTTAAGCTAAAAAATTTTCGATAACCGCCAAAAACGGCCGTTTTTGGCGGTTATCGAAAATTTTTTAGCTTAAAAGTAAATTTCGAAGAGGGTATCTACACTTAAAAATCTAGAAAAGCATGGCGCATAGGCTCATCTTAGGATTTTTCCAGAAACTTCTTCTAAAGGAAGATATGATTTTTTCAACATTGGTGGCGCTAGTTAGCCTTATACGGACCCTTAAGGTCAAAGTTACGAAAAAATGCACTTAATTCAGAGTAAAAGGTTACCGCTTGCCACCTTGATATTGTGAAAATTTATGCAATTTCACATACTAGAACCTAAATTTTGCAGTCCCTAACCCGCCGCATCCATGAAAAAAATTAAGTCAAAAATCGAAAAATGCGTTTTGGCAATGAATGTATGGGTACCTTGCTTTACATCCGGTAGTTCTGAATTTTGGCTGATTTGTTTATGATGTTGGCCCAATGAATTATCCAAGTTTGTGATCTCGAGCGCCGACCGCAACCATGTCAAAAACCGAAAAAACCGCGAAATTGTATTGAGAGCAATGCCTTTTTTCAGTTTTTGGCCACATTTTTGCTCCGATTTTTCTGTAACTTAGTACAAGTACTCTTCGACAAAATCAAATAGTAACACATTCTTAAAATTTTCAAGAATTCCCCCCTAGCCGGTAAAATTGTATGTCAAAAGTCACCAAAAATGCAGTTAATTCACTTAAAAGGTTACCGCATGCCGTTGTGAAATTGTGATAAAATACGTAATTTGAGCTACAAAATACCAAATCTTGCCGTTCTTAACCCGCCGCATCAATGAGATATTTAAGGTCAAAGTTACGAAAAAATGCACTTAATTCAGAATAAAAGGTTACCGCTTGCCACCTTGATATTATGAAAATTTATGCAATTTCACATACTAGAACCTAAATCTTGCAGTCCCTAACCCGCCGCATCCATGAAAAAAATTAAGTCAAAAATCGAAAAATGCGTTTTGGCAATGAATGTATGGTTACCTTGCTTTACATCCGGTAGTTCTGAATTTTGGCTGATTTGTTTATGATGTTGGCCCAATGAATTATCCAAGTTTGTGATCTCGAGCGCCGACCGCAACCATGTAAAAAACCGAAAAAACCGCGAAATTGTATTGAGAGCAACGCCTTTTTTTCAGTTTTTGGCCACATTTTTGCTCCGATTTTTCTGTAACTTAATACAAGTACTCTACGACAAAATCAAATAGTAACGTATTCTTAAAATTTTCAAGAATTCCTACCTAGCTGGTAAAATTGTATGTCAAAAGACTCAAAAGTCACCAAAAATGCAGTTAATTTACTTAAAAGGTTACCGCATGCCGTTGTGAAATTGTGATAAAATACGTAATTTGAGCTACAAAATACCAAATCTTGCCGTTCCTGACCCGCCGCAAACATGAAAAAATTCAAGCCAAAAGTAGGCAAAAATGCAATTAATTCAGAATAAAAGGTTACCGCTTGCCGCCTTGATATTATGAAAATTTATGCAATTCCACATACTAGAACCTAAATCTTTCAGTCTCTAACCCGCCGCATCCATGAAAAAAATTAAGTCTAAAATCGAAAAATGCGTTTTGGCAATGAATGTATGGGTAACTTGCTTTACATCCGGTAGTTCTGACTTTTGGCTGATTTGTTTATGATGTTGGCCCAATGAATTAACCAAGTTTGTGATCTCGAGCGCCGACCGCAACCATGTAAAAAACCGAAAAAACCGCGAAATTGTATTGAGAGCAACGCCTTTTTTCAGTTTTTGGCCACATTTTTGCTCCGATTTTTCTGTAACTTAGTACAAGTACTCTACGACAAAATCAAATAGTAACGTATTCTTAAAATTTTCAAGAATTCCCCCCTAGCCGGTAAAATTGTATG